>JAUMHH010160671.1:0-17673 GCA_032359455.1 Chlamys rubida | reverse complement strand
TTCTGCTCAATAACTTCAATAATTTTGAATAGATTCATTTCAAACTTCATAGGAAGGTTCATTTCTATGAAAGCTTGTGATAACCAAAATTATTTGCCGGTTATTTACGGAGTTATGGCCATTTGTAGAATTGCCGAAACAGTTTCTGCTCAATAACTTCAGTCATTTGGAACGAGTTAATTTGAAACTTGGTAGGAAGGTTCATTGCCATGAAAGCTCGGACAACCTTGATAACCAAAATTATTTGTCGCTTATTTATGCAGTTATGGCCCTTTGTAGATTTGACGCTTAAATCTCCAAAATGTATGCACTTATGGCCCTTTGTAGTAAACTGCTCATTCTACATCTGACGGGTGTATCATGTACCGTTTCGTGGAACTCCTGTTAAAAATAATATTTAAAGTATGTAAAGTATATATATGTATATGTATAAATTTTATGTATTGAACTTCCTGATCCTGTATTGTTACTTCCACTTCCAGCCTTTTCCTGAGACCCCTCCCCATTCCTTACCCCCTTCTTCGCTATCTGACAACAAATTGTCTTGTTAACAAAATGAGCAGCATATTTTCCTGTTTCTGAAAGGTTATTTAAATTTGGGTGTACTCGTAGCGTCCTTGTAAAATGGTGACAAGAAAATTGTTGGTTCATTATCATCTCTAATATCAAGATCTGGAGCTACATATACATGTACTCCATATGCATTTATATATATACATGTACGGTATGTGTATTGTATTACAGAATGTCACTATCAACACACACCTCTGCTCGTTATTACACGTATGATGGACAATTATATAATAATTAGATACGAAAGGCAACATTCAGCAAGTGTGACGTTAATTACTAGGCTGGTCAAATGTAAATGTGCTCGTTAAATGTCAGCATGTGTCACTATGTAACTACATAATAATATACACCACCCACTTCAAACAAGGCTTGCATTGATGTAAGTACACACAAATTGAAAACTTTTTAATTAAATTGTAAATGCATTCATCTTTTTGGAATATACATATTTTTGATCATCTCTACTTTTTATCCAATTTCAGAATTTAAAATTTTCATAATTAGGGTTGAAATGTTGTTGTGAAGAAGTTACACCATAAGAATTAAAGCTGATGATACTTTGTATAAATCAGGTGTTATGATGTATTATTATAGATCACGAATATGACACTTGGAACGTCGCGCAGACTGACTGTCGGTCATGTTGCAACCTTAGTACTAATGGATTTTATATATCATACATGTGTACTTATAGATAATAATATTACCAGTTTGTCACTGTTACATGCAAGGCTATGATTCATCATTCCCCACATGACTGGAAATTTGAGAAATCCTCACAGTGTTCTCCCCAGAATGTTTTGAAAGAAGCATGGTATTTCAATATTTTTGTTAAAGCAGCACTCTATGTAAAATCAAAGCAGCATGGTAACTTTAGATTTACTATGAATATATAGCAGAGAAGATCTAAGGTAGCAGCATTGCAAGAAATTATAGGAGCATGGTGCCATGCTGCAAAAACAGCCTGGGGAGAACACTGCCTCATTTCCAAATTAATAAAAAAAAATCCCTTTTACCAAATTTAAGACACAGATTTTTCCTTTATCTTGCATTCTTTAAAATAAAAAAGAAAACCCGACTCATTGCACTGGTCTAACTACGTGTTTAGAGATGCTCTACACATGGTGACATGCAATCATTTCCCCCACCTCTACACAATACACTTGTCCATCTGGGACACCCATTTTAAGATTGATAGAATCATTTGCTGCATGGAAATGAAAAAAGTGGAATAAACAATTATTAAACAAACTTGCTTTCAAGATTTCCCATACTTCAAACAAGCAGCTAAGCATAACAGTTTTCATTATGAACCCACTGAGAAAAATGTGTTTGATACAATACATGTTGTTTTTGTGTCATTGATACACATGCATGGTACAATGTATATAAGCATTTATATTCAATTCATCTTTGCCAGGAGATATAACATATATAATGATATAAGCAATTAATTAGCTATTAAGGTTTTTTGCAACCTTATTGTTTTATTAACCCTTTTAATTTAAGTTTCATTTCTGTTTTGTAGACATTTATTTTTACCCTGACTTAAATGACTAATATGTTGTTGATGGGCTGCAGTAAAAACAATACATAAACAATTTAACAAAAACAAATTTTGCATACTGCCGCACTTTTCAAATATACATTTGAGATACAAAGCTGATTTTGCTCTTTCAAGATATTCACAATTAAAATAATTTCATTATCAATTTTTATACGCCCGTCGAATGACTGTACGTATCATGTTTTCACGCGGGCGGGCACACATTAGTTTCCGCCCAATAACTTGAGTAATTTGGAATGGCTTCATTTCAAACTTAATAGGATGGTTTATTGCTATGAAAGCTCAGACAAGTTTGATTTAACCAAAATTATTTTTACAGAGTTATGGCCCTTAGTATAATTGCCGAAACAGTTTCCGCTCAATAACTTCAGTAATTTTGAATAGATTGATTTCAAACTTCATAAGAAGGTTAATTTCTATGAAAGCTTCGGACAACCAAAATTAATTGCTGGTTATTTACGGAGTTATGGCCCTTTGTAGAATTGCCGAAACAGTTTCCACTCAATAACTTGAGTAATTTTAAATGGATTAATTTCAAACTTGGTAGGAAGGTTCATTGCCATGAAAGCTCGGAAAATCTTGATAACCAAAATTATTTGCCGCTTATTTATGCAGTTATGGCCCTTTGTAGATTTGATGCTCATCTCTCCAAAATTTGTGCACTTTTGGCCCTTTGTGGCAATGCAAACTGCTCATTCTACATCTGACGGGCGTATCATGTACCATTTCGCGGAACTCTTTTTGCAAAATATAAACACCTACAAGGCAATATAAGAGGTGGGAGATAGCGAGTAATCATTTTGTGTGTTCTATATACTGCATAATATTATAGACCATTTATCTTGGATGGATGTCCCAAATATATATACAACACTTTTTATTTGCTTGTATACGTATCTAGAGGTGTATGATACACGTGTTAGAGGAACTTACGTGGAAGATGTTTAATTCTGATTGGGAATATCGCTGTGCAGAATATGCATGTCACCTTCATTGGCTGTGTGCAAATTTATAGAGTACTGAATTTGTGTTTTTTAAATTTAATTAAAAAAGTTCAGTTTTGTGTAATTTGATAAACTGTTAAGCACAGAATACATATTATATGATGTTGGGGAAGTCATTGATCAATAAGTACAGTAACACGTCGAGTGTGTATTTACATATCGTAATATGCAGAACAAACTTAAGGACACCAAAGTTTTAAAAAGATAATTATGTAAATTAGCTGCAATAATTAATAAATTTTGAAATTAATTACCGTAACATTTCATATTTGATGAATTAATATTGCATACCAGTATAATTTCATCACATCATATTGGATAACTTACCGGTATATGTTTTAGATGTGTAAATTAACACATCATCTTATGACCCGACATGTTTTAAAATTTATTTTATATTTTACTGAATTAGAAATTTTTTAATTAGTTATATTTCTGACATGGCAGATAATTTACTATAGCGAATGTTAATTAATAAAATAAGCAATATTTGTAAGAGAAAGAACAGGACAGGAATTTTAAATACATGCATCCTCAATGTAGGTGTGACAATGAAAATTAGAATGTGCATATGTAGATCAGATATTAGGATTTAAATCTATTTGTATTTATTGATATAATTGTACATCAAATATATACCATCACTATGATCAGTCCAAATAGTTTAATGATTTGAATTCAGGAATTTTTATGTGAACAGTCAGCGCCTTTCCACCTACTATATTAGAGGCCGATCTTCGGCTACTTCACAATTTGAAAAAGCCATATGTTTGACAATGCTGCGGAAAAAAAAGAAAAGAAAAATGTTTGTCTTTCATTTGTGAATTTTTGTTTTCGCAGCATTGTAAAAAACTTGAAATATACAAAAAATTCAAAATATGCTGCTGTTTTTTTGTGAATGTTGACCACTAGACCATGTATGATTGGTGTCTTATAGCCCCTTATTGACCAAAGTTCAGTTTTTCTTCATCATTTGCAATCTCGCGCGTCGTTTTTTTCACAATTTTGCAATTTCACGCATTGAATTTCACAAAACCAAAAGGCTAGGGAGTCTTCACAGTATTGAGTGGAAAGGTGCTGACAGTAGATCTCCTATAAACCTGAATTGTCTAGTTCAGTCCCTGCTGAACAGGTAGAATTCAGGCTGGATTACTGGGACAGTTGTAATGGTAAACAATATTTCAGCACTGGGCGCACAGCTATTAAAGCCCTGGGTCCGTATTCATGAAGCCATTCTCATGCTCAAGCATGGATTTTGTGCTCAAGCCTGATTTCTTGTTCCGGTTATAACTTAATAATAAAATGTTATTTTGTCAATGATTCGGAAAAGCCTTGAAGAGACTTAAAGCTGAATACTGTTTTCAATGTTTTTTCATTTGACTTTTTGATCCTTTTACATGATTTAAGGGAGTTACAGGAAAGTTAGTTCGAGCACAGAATCCATGCTTGAGCATGAGAACAGTTTCATGAATACGGGCCCTGGTTGCATCTTTCAGTCATAAGAGAGACATAATATGTCAATAACTTCTTTCATGTGCTCATCACTGCAGTATGATGACTCAGTAATGACTTCTTTATTAAGATCTTCATTGCCCTGCAGCATGATTGGTTAAGTCATCACTCAAACCTCAATAGTTATTGAACAATATTTTGGTAGCTCTCGACACTTAGCAGTGGGGATTGGGATACAATAGGGTCCTTTGTACCGGTCACTTCAAGTACATATACTTGAATTGACCCATTGCTGTACAAGATGTTAAAATTCAACATTTGAGGAAAAGGGAAAACATTGTCTATTAAAACAGGACATAAATGAGTGGTGGGGGTGCGCAGGGCAGGTAGTGGTGGGTGGTGGGGGTGCGCAGGGCAGGTAGTGGTGGGTGCATCACCCATGAGATAGAGCCTGGGGGATACTCGGAAGAGATAATTAGCAGCTTGGCTATAGGGGTGGCTCCAATGAAAACTAATTAAGGTAGTTGGATAGTGGGACAGTCAGATAAATGAAGGTTTCATAGCAGGACAAATAGATTAACACAGATTAATGGTGGGTTCCTCAGTTGATTGTGGGCAACCCACATGCACTTGTAAAGGCACATACCTGAACTTGTGAAATTTTTGTAAACAGAATACAGGTATGTTCACTGTAAACTAAAGCACAGTTGCATAATTGGTTGTCAGGAGGTCTGGGCTGTTTGGAAAGCCTTGAATTTATATGAAGTTCTTGGTATAATGCAAGGCAACTTGTGCCTGAATTAGACCTCCAAACAGGATCTGGATATAGATTGTCCCTGTGATGGGACTGTAACCTGCTGTAAGACAAGGATGGTGCTGTAACCTGCTGTAAGACAATGGTGAGCCATGTGAGGCTGTCCTGTATTTGTGTTGTAGATGTACATGTGGCTACAGTCCTGTTTTTGTGTTGTAGATGTACATGTGGCTACAGTCCTGTATTTGTGTTGTAGATATAGTGTGATAGTGCTGAAACCTGCTGTAAGACAATGGTGATCTGCGTAACAGTACTGTATTTGTGTTGTAGATGTAGTGTGATGGTGCTGTAACCTACTGTAAGACAATGGTGAGGCTACAGTACTGTATTTGTGTTGTAGATGTAGTGTGATGGTGCTGTAACCTGCTGTAAGACAATGGTGAGCCGCGTGAGGCTAAAGTCCTGTATTTGTGTTGTAGATGTAGTGTGATAGTGCTGAAACCTGCTGTAAGACAACGGTGAACTGTGTGAGGCTACAGTACTGTATTTGTGTTGTAGATGTAGTGTGATGGTGCTGTAAGTGTAACCTGCTGTAAGACAATGGTGAGCCACGTGAGGCTACAGTACTGTATTTGTGTTGTAGATGTAGTGTGATGGTGCTGTAACCTACTGTAAGACAATGGTGAGCCGCGTGAGGCTACAGTACTGTAAGGTGATCCTTGTCACCTCCATGGTCTGGTTCCTCATCGATGTCTTCATCCTTATGTACTATACTGACTGTGCGGCCATGGGATCAGGCGCAGAGTGCAAGGGCAAAAATGATAACCAGCCACGTATGGATGACAAACGCCAGGGCAGTGATGAGGGATTCCTAGGCAAGCTCCTACCTAAAGGTGAGAAAACATGTCAGCTTCTTACAGGTGTGATGTAATTAATTATAAAAAGTAATTAAAATTATGCAGTTCACATATCATTACAGTTTCATAATATAATGCAATTAATATCATAATTGTATGTAAACAGCAGTATTGTTGAATATTTTGTTAATTATAATGCAGTGATCATGTAATATGTATGACAATTATATGCACCAGGAGACAACCTACGATAAATCAACAATTTAATCCAACACTTCTGTAAGAAACACTTACTTTAATATTAAAATTTAGGCATTGATTTCCATATCTGTGTTTTTGTTAAAGACCTGATGTCTGTTATTATGTAACTTAAATCACAATCGCCCATGGCCATATGTGTGGTCTTCATGCTGTCACGAAAAAGGAACAAACAATTTTTTCTACACTAGTGTATCTTTTGTTACCATGCATACAGTTTTATAATATCATGTGTGCATCTCATTATACCACCATATTTATACTGTATTAATATGAATTTGATATCAATGAAGGCTATGGAATTTCATTCTATGATTAATAATTTAGATATTTATAATATATGAAAATTATTCAACTGGAGTTGATCAATTCGGTTTCTAAAACATTTAGACTGACAAAACTGTCTTAATTTTCAAAATCTGCTTCATGTTTTAGTTATAAAGTTTCTGTTTTGAAATGTTGTACATTGTATTATAGAATCAGGATGTTTATTTTTCTAATTTTGTAATAAATGATTTAAAACCAGTATTATGTAGCTAGTACAACAAGGAAGGTATCGAGACTTACAAACCTGATATTAATGTTATGTTTTACTTGGATGAAGATCTACCAGTAAGTAATTAAAGAAAATAGTTTCTAGAGTATTTCTGCTATATACTATACAGTAGAGGTTTAATGGCTATCTCATGCATGATGTCATGATCATCAAATATTATCAATTGGATATACATGTATACATGTATGTATATATGGCTACATCTATGATCAGGTGAAGAGGAAGTGATAATGATACCAACACCATGGTATGGCGACCAATATTTTGATATATTTTAGATATTTAGGAAGCTATCACAGTACTAACAGCTCTCTAGATATATAGAGGTATGATTTGGTGTTTTAGGATTAATACAGCGACCTCCCACTGGCCCAGGGGAGATGGGCAAGGGTGTGGTCGTACCCTCCGACCGACAGAGCGAGGCCAAGGAAAAGTTTAAAATCAACCAGTTTAATCTGGTGGCCAGTGACATGATGTCACTCAACCGTACCCTCCCTGACTACAGGATGGACGCGTAAGTTCACATCACATAACGTCTTTAGTGACCAGTGGAATAAGATTTCTCCGCTGTCCTCTCCTGACTACAGGATAGACTTATAAGTACATATCATGGTGTCTTTCAAAAATCTGCTGGCGTCAAACTGATCAATGCATGTATTTTGCTGAACTTTGAACCTTCTCTATATTTGATACAATGATTAGAGACTATAAAAATGACTTTTGATCAAGTGACAATGTATATTACAGACTGATGGCATCCGTGTAATGCAGACCTTATTAATTCAAAAGTTTTCCCCCTGTTTGATACTGCATTTCACCTATATATAATGATAATATTTAAACATTGTTCATGTATGTTCATGATCAGGACAAAATATGATTTTGACCGTTGATCGTCTGACCGTTGTGATGTACAAGGCATGTATAATTTTGG
This sequence comes from Chlamys rubida, assembly GCA_032359455.1. Taxonomy (NCBI): domain Eukaryota; kingdom Metazoa; phylum Mollusca; class Bivalvia; order Pectinida; family Pectinidae; genus Chlamys; species Chlamys rubida. Next base: position 9,718 of record JAUMHH010160671.1, on the reverse strand, counting down.
ATCTCTGTGTAACTTTGACCTTTGATCTTTGTATAATGCTGACCTCTAACCCTTTCCAGGTGTAAAAGGAAAAAGTATGCTCCAGTGGCTGACCTACCCACCACCAGTATAGTAATTGTGTTCCACAATGAGGCTTGGTCCACCCTCCTACGTACGGTACACAGTATCATCAACCGTTCACCCCCTCGCCTCCTCAAGGAGATCATCTTGGTGGACGATGCCAGTGAACGAGGTAAATACACACAATGGCTATAATAATATACAGTGAACGAGGTAAATACACACAATGGCTATAATAGTATACATTTAATTTGCCACATTCATGTTCAAGATCACAGTTGAAAGAGTTGAGATTTTGGTCAGTAATTACCAAGTTTTTGAAGTCTTTTAGTTTACCTGAGGTTAATGGGTCAGTATGGTCCCACCTATTGGATGTACACCCCGGTGACTAGTGATAATGAGGTAGTTAGGTCAGTGTGGATGCCATACTGGATTGAGTAGCCACTAGCCCTGTGGATGTAAGTAGTAAAAGCCACTCTGGTTGAAGGTACATACTATGTTAATTGATGTCAATGTGAAGGTCACACATCCTGGAAAAGTTGTTTGGTACATATTCTGTATAGAATTGGTTTATTCAGTATTACTTGCTAACACATGCTTATTGGCCTTGCAGAAGAACTTGGCAGGAAGCTTGAGAAGTATGTAGCGACCTTGTCCGTAAGCACCAAGGTCATGAGATCAGAGGCGAGGAATGGACTGATCCGGGCCAGACTAACAGGTATTGGATTTATCTAGCTATGTTCAAGAGGGTGTCTCTTCAATTCTGTAGTTATCTTAATTTTTTTATGAAAAGTACCGGTTACCCATAATAAAAATATTTTTCTTTGCTTTCTAACATTTTCCTGCATGTTAATAATAACAAATCAGTGATGACAGTTATCACTGATTTGTTATTATTTAAACAATGAAATCTCTGGATGTTAACTACCCTCAGACATGCATCCATGCAGAATGAAAGCTTTCATTATTAATCAGCTGTTCATGTTATGGGTGAATTAAGATTTTGTTTATGATAATTTGAGTTATGAATAGGCTGTTCAATGTTACTGGTTAATAGCCTTACACTTGTACAATGTTTTTAGGAGCGGCGGCTGCTAAGGGAGATGTAATAACATTCCTAGACGCTCATTGTGAGTGCACGGAGGGCTGGCTGGAGCCACTTTTAGCCGAGATCCACAAGGACAGGTACACACTGTAAAATTTGTACAGTTGGATAGTTTTCTTTCAGGTGATAGAGACATTTGTCAGTCTGATCAGTAATCTTGAGAACTGTTGATCTGTTTAATGATATAATATAGATACCTCTATTCTATTAATTGTTAGGGGTGGGGCTGTTTGATCCTCGGTGGCCCGGGTCCAGATTACTATAATGTGTTTATTGAGTTCATTCCAGTTTGGGTGTCACTCTTGACTTCCTGCAATGCAACATTATTGCAGAGAAAAAATTGAAGATAATTTAAAATTCATTAAATTGCAAAGTTCCTACTAAGTTGAAATATGTAGGAAAGGAAATCTGTTAGTCTGTTTTGTGATTACCATCTTAAGGCTTGATGGTTGACTTGATACCTTGTCGTACCTGTTGTAGGACATCTGTGGTGTGCCCTATCATTGATGTGATCAGTGATGATACGTTTGAGTATATCACGGGGTCTGACATGACATGGGGAGGCTTCAACTGGAAGCTCAACTTCAGATGGTATCCAGTTCCTCAGAGGGAACTGGACCGACGAAATGGAGACCGCAGTAACCCCACAAAGTACGGAAACCTTAAATTAATAAATCTTACAAAATCTAATCTTCGTATGAATTTCAATCTTTACAAATTTTTAAAGTATGTAAACCTTTAATTGTTGCTTTATTTGAAGTCAAAATATTTGCATTGTTCTAAATACCCTCAGTTCGTAGTTGTACAAATTAATATGATTTGGAAAGCTAGAACTTTGAAACAACTGATATTTACATGAGACTAACACAAAGAGAGACACATTTTTATCTAACATTCAATATTATACTAAAGACTGAATCAACTTAAGTTGTTATTTCCGTGAGTTAGCTGGTATTTAGGATGACTGTTTTATACTTACAGAACTCCCACAATGGCTGGTGGACTATTTGCCATTGAAAGAAAATACTTCTATGAAGTTGGCTCCTATGACGAAGGCATGGATATATGGGGTGGGGAAAACTTGGAGATGTCCTTCCGAGTAAGTGTAAAAATAGAGCAGGAAGGCATGAATATATGGGGTGGGGAAAACTTGGAGATGTCCTTCCGAGTAAGTGTAAAAATAGAGCAGGAAGGCATGGATATATGGGGTGGGAAAAACTTGGAGATGTCCTTCCAAGTAAGTGTCAAAATAGAGCGGGGAAAGTTGGGAGCTCCCCTTCAGTGAAGGTAATAAACTTGGACTGGAAAAGTTGGGAGGTTTGCTTCGGTGAAGGTGGTGTATGTCCTTCAGAATAAGGGGATCTATACGGAGGGAAAATGAGATATGCTGAAAGTAATTATTTGTCATAATAAATAAAGTTATAACATTTAAAAGAGTAAAAAGAGGACACATAAGCTACATATTCAGTTTGTATTGTACATGTATTAATAAGAAACCATTTGGTTTCTCTGATGGTAGTCACTGTACACTTTGTATTTTATGGTTTTAATATATTATGATTTTCTACTTACCGGTACCCTCTCTCTCCCTGCAGTACCGAATCTCTATGTGTTATATGTTTCTTCCACACCATCCTCTCTACAGACCCAATGTATTCTTCCTGTGTGTTGTAGGTGTGGATGTGTGGGGGCCAGGTGTTTATTGTGACCTGCTCCAGGGTCGGACATGTGTTCAGAAAGACCTCGCCCTACTCCTGGCCAGGGGGCGTGGCACGTATCATCAACCATAACACACAGCGCATTGTGGAGGTGTGGATGGATGAATACAAAGAGTTCTTCTATAAAATAAATCCAGGTATAAGACTGATTTTCTCTTACTGAGATTAGTTTTCTCCTTTCTGTAGCAGACCAGCAAGGATCAAATGTCGGTGTCACTGTTGTTTAAAAATTACATTAAATTGAGGTTTATCATTTCACTAGGTTTCTGGCCAAAAATTGATAATATTTTTCCTCTGCTTACTTTCTGAATACAAATTCAGCCAGGATTGAATTATTACTATATTCTCTATTAAACTATTTATACCAGAAACCTTTCCTTCTGTTAGTCAATTACATATTTCACCTTTGTTTCTTGATGCAAAAATTAACCGGGTGCAGCATTGTCCTGATCTAGATATTCACACTGATCCATGGTTAGGATCAATACCTAATGCGGCTACTCTTATGGTCATATAGGACAATTATAATTTGGAAAAAGAAGTTTTGCTCTATAAATATGATTGTATTCTATGTGCTGTAGTGAACGATTGTATTCTATGTGCTGTGGTAAATGATTGTATTCTATGTGCTGTAGTGAGTGATTGTATTCTATGTGCTTTGGTAAATGATTGTATTCTATGTGCTGTATTGTATGATTGTATTCTATGTGCTGTAGCGGTGAAGAGCACCAGTTATGGGGATGTGACAGCCAGAAAGGACATGAGGAAGAAGGCAAATTGTAAAAGTTTCCGCTGGTACCTGGAGAACGTGTATCCAGAGTCTCAGATGCCTGTGGACTACTTTGCACTGGGAGAGGTGAGGCCGGTCTTATTCATGTAGACTCCACAATCCAACATATACTATCAAAGAGAACACTTTATGTTTCCCGTTTTGTTTTAAAATAAGTGGTATTCCTCACGACAAACCAGGAAAACAATGTAGCAATCTATGATTATTATGTGTTAAGCTTCTGTGAGATTTTCAGAAAGTGCCTGGAATGCCAACAGAAAGGATCTGTTGAAGAACACATGTCTTCTCCAACCCTACAAAGTAACATCAGTTTCCATTGATGTACAATTGGATATGCTTAAAAGATATATATATCATTAAAAATGTGTACATGTTAAAACTTTTCATGTAAACTGTGTTCATTCAAACAACTCCTTAGATTTAGTAGGATTTATTTTCATCATGTGTTTGTTTGGACAGATCCGTAACAAAGAGACAGGTCACTGTATAGACAGTATGGGAAGGAAGAGTGGGGAGAAAGTCGGCCTCGTCAACTGTCACGGCATGGGAGGCAACCAGGTAAGGCAGAAGAGCTTGTAAAGCAGGGGAGGCAGTTTAACAAGAGAGTTAATAAAGTATTGGAGGTAGGATAGGCAGAAGATCAAGTCAGGTATGGAAAGTATATCTTATAATGTATTCAGGGAGTAAAACAAGGGAGTTAATTAAATAGAATAAGGGAGTCAATAATCTAATGTAAGGGAGGTGATAGGACAGGGCGGGAAATATGATAATGTTAATGAAGTTAATACTACAGTGTAAGGGAGGTAATAGGCAAGGCGGGAAATATGATAAAGTTAATGAAGTTAATACTACAGTGAAAGGGAGGTAATAGGGCAGGGCAGGAAATATGATAAAGTTAATGAAGTTAATACTACAGTGTAAGGGAGGTAATAGGCAAGGCAGGAAATATGATAAAGTTAATGAAGTTAATACTACAGTGTAAGGGAGGTAATAGGCAGGGCGGGAAATATGATAAAGTTAATGAAGTTAATACTACAGTGTAAGGGAGGTAATCACCTTCGCTAGGCAAGACAGGAAAAATGACAAAGTTATGTAGCCGGTAAAATATGTGTAATTTATCTTTGGAAACATATTAAATTAGTAGGGCAAATTTGGAGGGCAGGGGAGTGAGGTATATGAAATTCTTACTGACCCTAGCATTTAGTATAGGACTTGTACGTGGCAAGGGAGCAGTAGGGAATTGCTACAAGGCATATGAGTGATTTGTACAGGAAAAGGAAGCAATACATGTGTAAGTTTTCATAATATTCTGTTGTATGTGCTTTATATACAGTATATGCATATTCATTCTAAGATCTAGAAGTAGTTTTGAAAAATCTTCAATAAGTTTGAAATATTATGTTTAGTTTTGAAGATCAATTTCTTTAATATGTTTTTATGTTAATGACTTACAATGCTTGTCATGAAAAATGAGTTAACTTATGAATTCAGCTGAGCTTCTGAGAACCAGTCGGAAAGTTATTTACGAAAGCAAATGATTACTTGATTTACCATGACTGCACACTTTCAGATATTTTCTTACACCAAAAAGAAAGCTTTACAAACAGATGACTTGTGTTTGGATGTGTCGTCCATTGGTGGGCCGGTAAAATTGTTTCAGTGTCATGGTCTGGGTGGCAACCAGCAGTGGGAATATAACGGACAGGTAACCCTCTGTCCTTAACTGATCTTCACAGCCAGAGACTGACCAGTCATACCTACTGACCACATACACTGGAACTACATAGACAGCTCGTCAGGTTATCGGGATTGAGAAATCTTAGTTTTAATGATTATATTTGATCCATTTATTGATTTCTGAACAGTTATTTTTTCATTATATCATGTCAAATTATCAACTTTCCATCCTTTGTCCTATCTGTAGATTTGTCACGTCCTTAAATGACAGAAATGTTAAAAGGATGTTAAACCATTTATAACAAAACTATAGATATTTGTGATGTGCAAATTAAAAGAATAATTTGTAAACTATAAAACCGGTTCCTTGAATTGAAGTAATTGACGGTATCCTGCTATTTGTGTAGCTGAGTGCTGTCTCTGATAGATCTGGTGTGTGTGTGGACATGTGGTATCTGTGTCCTGGCTGGAGGAGGTATTAATGAGGTTGTTTACAGGGCTGTCAGGCTGGCATGCTGTGGCCGGCCGTATTGTAGGTTTGCCCACCTCACAGTGGGCACTCCCACCACTCCATGTGTCCATAACGCTAAATCTGCATGTATTACCAGGTGTTTGCCTACACGGGCAAGCAGCAGATAATGACTGACGAAAACATCTGTATGGAGGCTGCGTACAATCAAGTAAAATTTGTGCGGTGTGACAGTGGAAAAGGGCGATGGAAATATGTGCGACAGGTAGTGTTGAATTGTAGCTTGTAACCTTGCTTATTGGGTGTAGTGTATCACGTCCTAACCCCCTCACCCAGCTGCACCCCGTCCCGGGGATTTTAGCCATTCTCTCTTCTCTTTTTGCTGTTTTCTGGATCAATCTCTCTCCCTTAAATAACCGTTGACCCCATCGACCTAGTTTGACCTATATCTAATAACTCTGGTCCGCTGTACTTTGTATGTTACAGTATATATTGCATTGTATTTCTGATACAGAATACACTGTACATGATTATGGCTAAGTTCATGTAGCAGTGCTTATTCTTCATATGTTAAGAATCGGAGAACATCCCTGCATATTCTTAAGATTTGTAATTTGTATGGAAAGGAAACTGATCTCCAATTGAAACAGAAAAAATTGTTTATATTTGTACTAGATATCAAATTTCCTATTGTTAAAGACATAATATATAAAAGATGGAGAACAGAATTCTTTTTCCTTGAAATATAATTTTTCAACAGAGCAGCTTTAGTGTCTATCAACAGAGGGGCTTGAGTGTAGGGATCCAAAATTAAGTCCTGAAAATGTTCTAGAAAATTATTGAGAATCACTCTGAAGTACAGTGAGGAGAGATTGGCTAGCTGCTAGGTGGAGGAAAGGCAAACTAACATGTTGGTGGAGGTGTAGACTAACACAGGTGGAGGTGTATGCTAACACACTCAGTATAGGCTCACTCAGTATAGGCTAACATACCTATAGGTGTAGGCAAACACTGATGTAAATAAAGGCTTACATTACTGTAAATGTAAGCTGACACTGATGTTAGTATAGACTTATATAGGTGTAGGAGTAGGCTAACACTGATGTCAGTATAGGCTAACATACCTATAGGTGTAGGGTAACACTGTCAGATGTCAGTACAGGTTAACATATTTGAAGGTGTAGGCTAACACTGATGTAAATATAGGCTAACATTACTGTAAGTGAAGGCTAACATGAGTGTAATTATAGGCAACATAGGTGTAGGTGTAGGCTGACACTGATGAAAGTATAGGCTAACATACTTGTATGTGTACGCTAACACTTATGAAAGTATAGGCTAACATAGGTGTAGGCTAATATGGATATAAATATAGCTAACATATTGGTAGGTATAGGCTAACACTGATGTTAGTTTAGATTAACATACATGTAGGTGTAGGTTAACACACATTTATAGGTTTAGATTAATGTACACGTTGGTACAGGCTGTTGTTGTATACGAGTATATTTAAGCATGAGATAAAAGATATCATGTACAGGTATATGTTAGTTCAGACTAATCCAGGTGTAGGTATATGTAGACTTTAGGGTACAGGCTAACATATATGTAAGCAAATGTTAACCTGTGTGTAAGTTTAGGCTAATACATGTATATATGCAAGACCACACACTTGTGTTTTTCTAACGAATCAGAAAGCACGAGTTTATTGCGTGGACGAATATATATGTCCGCACAATAAATGAGTGCTTTCTGATTCGTTATGAAAACACAAGTGTGTGGTCTTGCTTTTATCACATACCTCCCGTATTTGGTAGAGATTGATACAAAGATTTTACAAACTTTGATATATTTTGCAAATACCGGGAACTTTTCAGTTTGCCATGACAAGGGGATTCCCATAAAAAGTAGTTCCGGCTAGTAGGTAAATACAACATTCCGTATTGCACATGTGCAATACAGAACGTTGTATTTCATGGTCTGAAAATTGCTTGTATTACTATAACAAGATTCAACAGGTATGTGATATATAGTTATAATATGTGGCTGGCAAAATGAACGCTGGGCAAACATGGCTTTTACTGGCAAAGGGCGAATGTTTGACTTAGCGAAACTCCTGGTAAACGTTATGATAATGTAAAAGGTGTTATTTTTATGGGAATAGGATTTTCATAGTTCCTATATTACCGTGAAAACTTGTTCCCTCAAATTATGCAGCTCAGCACAAGAAAATTATGTAGGAAAATTTGTATGAGAAAAAGAACCTACAAATTACCAGAAATTTCGAAGTATATGACTTCCTTAAAAAAATATATAAAAAGAACATTGGATATTGTAACCTAGTAAAGACATGAAATAAAAAGTAGAAATATGAAATCAAAAGGACAAAAAGAAATAATGAAATCAATATTTTATTTCAAGAATTTATCACAGTATTGTAAATGTATACAAGGCATCACAAGTGATACAAATCCCCTCGCTTTCACAAATTGTGTGCCATATGTATGAGGAAATGAATAGAAAATTTAATGATGAAACAGTAACTACTCTAGCGACTGCATCTGTTGTATTGTCATGGCAAACGAACTGTGTCAAGTTTCACGAAATTCCGTTTAGGAATGAAGTCGCTAGAGTGATGACAAAGTTTTTCTAAAAATAGTATCAGTGACCTTGACCTTCAACGCAAATACCCAAAACACGAAATTGTTCAAGGTATTGCCATACCAAACACTTGTATGAAGTTTCATGAAATTCCGTTTTAGAAATGAAGTCGCTAGAGCGATGACAAAGATTGTAACATACATACGGGCGGAATCATATATCCCCTCCAACTTTCGTTGTGAGGGGATAATTAGGGCAATACATACATATGTATGTCAATGCACAAGTTCTTAAGATATCCAGTTCTGTTGTTTTGAAGGATGAGTTCAAATCCATTACATTGGTGATTTTCTTTTGTTTAAATTCAGCCTAGTTCAGAATTTCACTGTAATGCAAAGTTCTAATTATTTCCCACGTCAAGGCCTTCATAAAATTTACCTAAAGCACTTTTACCTGGTTATTTTGAGTGGAAAAGAATATAATCCAAAAAAGTTGAAAAATCTCAAAAAACACCTTTTGTGTCATAAGCACTGACCCAATTATTCAGATGTTTTGCAAATGTTTATTAAAACATATAATGCATTGAAACAGGATAAATACCTATGTACTTGTTCATTGCACGAATTCAAATCCCTGTCTGAATCACAATCACAGAGATAAATCTAAAAACGGTGTAGTTCCTTAACTGATGTGAGAATGTTTGTTTGGAAACGGTACAATTGTTCAATAACTGATATGAGAACCTGGCACATTTATTTTTGACGAATCTGTGTTTGCAATGAAGGTGGTTTTCTGAAGCGTCGAGCATACAAGATAAGACTCAGGATACAAACCCCGTACCTGAAAATAAAAGTAACCATTGTTTACTAGGTACAAGCATATGTCAAAACATGCAATTAAAGGTGAAATATGAAGGTTATGAAAATAAAACATCACAGTAACTGATCCCCATTCAACAGCAAGAAGACCATGAGCTGTAAAAAAGGTCACCTGACTAAATACTGTACACTGGGAAATTTTGCTACAGTTTAATTGTTCGCTCTTTGTTCCCTCCGTAATGAGGGCAAATTTCTCATTACAGCAAATACTGGTTAACAGCTAATATACATAGTAATGCAACCTGAAGGGTGCAATTGAGACTGGGCAAATATGGATTCTATGGGCGAAAGTTTGATGGGTCGAAAGTTTGATAAAGTTTGATGGGTCGAAAGTTTGATAAAGTTTGATGGGTCGAAAGTTTGATGGGTCGAAAGTTTGATAAAGTTTGATGGGTCGAAAGTTTGATGGGTCGAAAGTTT
>JAUMHH010160660.1:0-17674 GCA_032359455.1 Chlamys rubida | reverse complement strand
TTGACAAGTCCTTGCTGGTTATCCTGACACGTGAGGGGACACACATTGACAAGTCCTTGCTGGTTATCCTGACACGTAACGGGACACACATTGACAAGTCTTTGCTGGTTATCCTGACACGTGACCGGACACACATTGACAAGTCCTTGTTGGTTATCCTGACACATGACGGGACACACATTGACAAGTCCTTGCTGGTTATCCTGACACGTAACGGCACACACATTGACAAGTCCTTGCTGGTTATCCTGACACGTGACGGCACACACATTGACAAGTCCTTGCTGGTTATCCTGACATGGGACGGGACACACATTGACAAGTCCTTGCTGGTTATCCTGACACATGACCGGACACACATTGACAAGTCCTTGCTGGTTATCCTGACACATGACGGGACACACATTGACAAGTCCTTGCTGGTTATCCTGACATGTGACGGGACACACATTGACAAGTCCTTGCTGGTTATATCCCGACACGTGACGGGACACACATTGACAAGTCCTTACTGGTTATCCTGACACATGACATGCTTGTGTAACTTTGCCTTACAGCTATAATCCTAACTGGTGAAATAATTATAATTAACCTGAAGCATAAAACAGGTGATCCTAAATCCAGTACCATTACGTAACGGAACTTACACTACACTCGTGATCTCAACTGTTTATACCTATCTTTTTTGGTGCAAAATTGCATGAGAGTTCTCATTAAAGATTGAACTCTGTAAACCCTTATAAATATACTTGAAGCCAATTCTTAATGAGAAGTTTTGAGAAAAAAATAAACACATGTGCAGCAATCATGGTGGAACATATCAATTGGGTGAGAAGATGATCGAAAAATATAATCAACAAAGGTCACTTTGGCCTGGATTAATCATTTTTCCAAATCTTCTGAATATACAAACAAAAGTTGATTATATCTATTCTATCATGTCAAAATTTAATTGATTGTTAACTTTCCTGTCTACTTTAGTGCCTATAAAATAGCATGATCTATATATATAAGTAATCCAAATATTTAAACAAGGCTGTTCTTTTTCCCTTGCGAACAAACAGTCATGTGATACCTGGTTTTGATTTCACCAACAAGCCAGTTGCAGCTGATGTAATACTATCTGGATGCTGCAGCCAGTGATCCTATTCTGCTAGCTTAATATGGATGTCAATGGAAACCATCAGATATGAAACATGAATACTCTCACAAAGCAAACTTGTGCTAGACCAGTCACATGTGGCTAATTTGTTTACATTTGAGATACAGGGAGGCTTGGGAGAAGATACGGGGAGGCTTGGGAGATGATACAGGGAGGCTTGGTAGAAGATACAGGGAGGCTTGGGAGATGATACAGGGAGGCTTGGGAGAAGATACAGGGAGGCTTGGGAGAAGATACAGGGAAAGAAGAGGTATGTGTATGTGTATGTTTGGTTTGTCTGTCTTGTATGTCCTATTAACAACACGACGTGCCAGCTAGGTTTCGTGTTGGAGGAAAACCAGAGTGCCTGGAGAAAAATCATCAACCTGTGGCCAGTACCACCGGCGACTGCTCCACGTAGGCTTTGAACCCGTGACCCATTGGTGGAGGGCTAGTGATCAAACCTGTGACCCATTGGTGGAGGGCTTGTGATCAAACCTGTGACCCATTGGTGGAGGGCTTGTGATCAAACCCGTGACCCATTGGTGGAGGGCTACTGATCAAACCCGTGACCCATTGGTGGAGGGCTTGTGATCATAGACAGTCAGACGCCTTAACCATCAGGCCACTGTTGTCCCTGCAGCCCCCACATGTGCATGTAAATAGAACATACACAAAGCTATTGTCATATAATACAGGACACAAAGCTATTGTCATATAATACAGGATTATTGTAATCAATGATACGTATTGTTACATCAATACAAGTGTATTTTCTTATAATCTTTTCTTGTACTGTTAACATCTATGAAAGATAAATCAGATTTGGTGTAAAGTTCTGCAAGAAGATTGTGAAATAATATAAGGTTGTGACCAATCAGCTTGCACTGTGGTGTAAAACCCTCAACAAACTTGGGAAGGATGTGATGTTTGACTTTTGTCACACGTACCAAAGACTGTGTGCTCTTGAACAGACATTTTATTACCCAATAGTTTTAAGTCTACCCAGCTGTACAAATAGTTTGCTTGCTAGGAAGTAAATAAGGGAAAGACTGTAATATTCTTCTCAAAGAAAGGCAATAAGAACAGTCAGTTAGGGTCATGAAAGTTTTAGATAAGTCAGAATGATTGAAGTTTTTTTTACATCTGTTCGTCAAAAGGTATTGAAAATAACCTGACAATTATTTTTAAGACAGATGTCAAAGAAACTTAACCCTTTTCACCCTTATGTAACTTAAGTAGACTCTACCATGCATTGATATGGATGAGTCCATTATGGTCTACCATTAATTTGTACATGAAAATCAGTAAAAAAATTAGTTAGATTTAACAAGCTGCACATAATGTTAATGTTTTTTTACTTTAATGGCAATAGTTTGACATCTGTAATCTTTAAATTTCTATTTTTGGAAGGAGCTTCACAACATTTATATGCTTTACAGGGTAATTACCAACATGTAATCCTGTTATGCTAATCTGTTGTCAGATTGAGTCCCTCAGACTGAATTTTAAACACATTCTCCTGACAGTATATCCATACAAGGCACAGCTTTGCATGTTTGACACAACCAAGTAGCAAGGAAAACTTGTTTTCATATGGCTGTCTCTTCAACAAAATTATACATTTTTACTCCAATAGGAGTAAAAACATGATAACATTTTAGGAAAATTTTCGTTTTAATAATTTAGTCAAGACACCATGCATTTTATGATTTCCATTTTGTAATCTATAAATTATTTTCATGCAACCATAACCCCTATCATTGACTTTCAGATATACCTTTTGTTTTCCCTGGCCCGCAAAATGTTTCCGACTTTCTGGGTGACGATACGAGGACTAGACACAAATGAGTCGAGTTTGAGCAGACACCGTTCTGGTTTCCTACTGTAGTCTGTTCCAGTGCTCTGGAATCGAACCCTGCCTGGTGCACGCTGCCTCGGCTGCCCGCTGTGCCCTTTATCATCCAACCTCAATCTTTGTACGCTCTCCTTCACATGTAGTCCTGGGTCTCCGACTCCTTCACGTTCATCGACGCCTAGTTTTACCTTTAAATATGCAGCTGAATCACCGGGCTCAAGAAAGTTATCATTTCTAATCTTACTGTCATTTTCTCGCAAATCCTTATCAATGGGTTCACCTGTACTAAGAATTGGAGAGCTTCCATTTACATATTTTTTGTTGACACCACCTGTACCTGGAGACGATCCCTTGAATACAGGTGGAAGGTTTCTTGTCAGAAAAATTCCATTGCTTACAGATCCCGGACTTCTTGTTGGAGAATAGCCATTGGTTACAGATCGAGGGCTTTTCACTATAGAATAGCCATTGGTTACAGATTGAGGGCTTTTCACTATAGAATATCCACTGGTTGCCACACGGGGACTTTGTACTGGAGAGTATCCATGTAACCTAGTCAGACTTTCTGGTCTCTGTGAAGATCCATTTACAATGGCTGGTTTGATACAAGTGATGTAGATTTTGTCATTTCTTACCGGGAAACTCTTCATTTTTTTCTCCACCACCACCACCTCGTCGCAGGGCTGTAAATACATGAAGGTTTCCAGGTCATCCGTCGGTATTTTATTATCTGCAGACCTGGCTGAAAATTGGCCAGAATTCACACTGTTGTTTCTACTAGCGGCTGGAGAGTTGGATTCCTTCCCAGACTTTACCTGGAGTTTTCCCACTGGGGATTTTGATGTTCTACCTGTGGTTTCTACAGCATATTGATTTTCATCTTTTATATCATCGTCTACTTCATCACTAGATTCATCTGTTTTTTCGTCTGAACCCTCACTTTCATTGTCACTTTCACTATCTTCATCTTTCTCTTCTTCTTCAACTTCACCTAAAGAACTATCCTCAGAGTTATTTTCATCATCATCATCTTCATCATCATTACAATCACTTTCCTCTTCATCTGAAACTTTCTCCAACACTTTTTCCTCTACAATTTCATTAAAGTGAACATGTTTCTTTTCAGACTCTTGACAGCTTACCTCCTTCAGATCCTGCCCTTTATTGAAAGGCACCCATTGGACTCCATTATCAGAATCATCGTCGTTCAAAGTAAATCTCCTTTTCACTACACCAGTAAATTTAGAGTTTTCATCCTCACTATCAGATTCATTCAACTTTCCAACATTATTCTCCACATCAGACTTGGACTCCTGTCCTCCAGCACTACCTTCGTCTTTGACTAGGTTATTCCCAGGAGGATTTGGCCCACTTTTGGTAGGCTTCTTATCCCCAACTTGAACTTTTGGCTTAGTGGATTTGACCTCTTCTCTAGATGACCTTTCAACATCATTAGTTAATCTTACCACCTCTATAGCGGCCTCTGTATCCAACTCCTCTACCTCTAGGTTGAACTTGGAGATCGATGTTCCGTTAGAATCTTTAGCTAGGCTCTCCACACAAAACAATTCACCTCGATCAACAAAGCTTTTCTCCGCTTCTACACTTTTCTCCCCATCCAGTTCAACAATGGGGTCCTCGAGGACGACTTTGTCAGTGGTGACAAGAAATGAGGGATCCTTCTTTTTTGTAAAGAGGGAACCTCCAGATTTCCTGTTACGAACTTTGGAGGATCTCTGCCCCATCTAGCAGACATATTTGTCAACAAGCTAAACATATATGACTTCCCAATAAACATTTATTTGTGTACAATTCAGGTGAGGTCTGTAACCATAGACAAACCATAAGGCCGATCAGATTTGCTGAGTTCTGCTGCTTAAATTCACTCTTAATTAACGGTTGGGAAAGCTTAAACAGTTCAGTACAATTTACAATGCATTTTAATCCAGGGTCATTAGCTGGCCGGGTATCGGGGCAGAAATCTTTTATGTGAAGGTAAACGTGATACGTAACGGAACCCTAACCACATGGTGATCCTCGGTGTTGCTAATCTCTCGCACACAAAGGACAGATTATCTCGACAGGGCTACAGCAATGGCTGCCGAAACCCTCAGCAGCCATTTTTCAAAGTGCTAACAATCTTGGTGAAATGAGCGATTAAAACTTTTATAAATCTCTTCAAAGACGTCATTGTTCTGTCAGGGTCTGAAGGTGTTCTCACAACGTGAGTTTTGTTTAAAACCAGGTAATTTTAATCTAAATGACCCGAGATTAATGGCACTGATACCAAAGCAGGGCAGCGGGGTAAAATTGCACTTTGACATTATGACAATTAAACCTCCCTTCAGAAATTTACGTTCCTTTTACGATAATCTTTTAATTATTTGATAAAGATTACCTTTGATATCTGGTGATAATTCTTTTAGGCATATCCACCAAACTACAAAATTTCAATTTAAGAAATGATAAACGTTTTTTTTTAATTATTTTTATCCTTCGCAATTAATTTTTATATTCCATATATAACATTTTCTACAGAAGAAAAAATCCAATAACAAAGATAGGACAAAGAATCAAGATTATAAACAAAATATCAGTTAACTGAAACAATTGTTTATTTGTTTTAAGCACAATTCAGGAAAGAAATACGAACAAAAATTTGAAAAAAAAATGGGTGTCCAAATTTGCATGTAGACAATGGTCATCTCAACCCTTAATCAACGTCTGTAAATCAGGCCAAGGACACTCTATGTAACAGTAAGATCTGATTATTTACTGGTGGTGGTGGTGCTATATCTAGTTTACAATCTCTGCTAGGTCAGGTTATCTTATATATCATATAGGTCAACTGTAAGTAAAACTACTATCCTTTGTATAAAAAACCCATTGTAGTCACAAATAAAACAGGCAGGCTGTTCTGATTTATAGGTCACATGGGATGTGCTGCATTGGAGTCCCTAGCGATACTTTTGATTCACCTTGATACCAGGATGCATCAACATGGTCATTTTTTAAGTACAATCTCATGGTTGGTAAAATGGTAAAATCTGTATTTATTCAACCCCAAAGCATTATTGCTTGAATTTCTAAGTGAAAGCTAGAAATATTTCATTGGTAGTGGTTGTGATATACAATAAAATCTGGGTTGATAGTATATACTTAAAATATAAATGACCTTTTTCTTTTAAATCTCAATTCAAAAAGAGACTTCCACAGTTTGAAGATATAAACAATGGTACTCTTTCTGAATAGCAGTTGTAATAAATTGTCTTATCTAGGTCAGTGTGAAAATCAAAGACTAAACATAAAAAAATCCAAACAATGCCTTATGGTTGGCATGTTTAGTGGACAAGTTGACAATGGCTACAGCCTGTCTGTGGGTACAGTACCATAGTGTCCTACATAAGGTTAACAGCATGCTAACTGTATACATGTAGGCACCCCAGCCTATTGTTATCTGGTCACACTGAATTTCAAATTAAACCACAGTCATCTTTTGATTGGTATGTATAATGGTAATTTTTTATAACATATGAAAACGCCTGGTCAGTTTGACAGAGTAACATATATACTTATTTACTACTGCATTAATCCTTTCAAACAAATTTTATACATATGTACTTGAACACATGTCCTCCAAACATAACAAAACCTACGTTCATGTTTATACCCAATTTCATATGTAGAACAGAATTTTATAGGATTTTCTGCCAGACGAATATGCTGACTACAAACTGTTCATCAAAACCTGGTATTCAGACAAGACAGGGTGACCTAGACACAAGGAAATTAGTTGGAACTCTTCAGGTATATAGATTTCAACAGACACCTTAACTCAATGTTATCAACGGCCTGGCTCTGTTACCTGACAAATAAATACTGGCACAACTTCTGATACCTTTGTTAGTATTAATGGGGGTTAATTAAAGGTAATGGATGTGGCTGTTTATTTCTCAATGGTTTTGACTGTATCAGTCTGTAGAGAGCTATTGACTGCCTATATCACCACTGACATATTAAGTGCTTAGCTGGCTAATTAACAGGAAATGTATGGCCAATACACTAATGGCTGATAAACTGTATCATTTCCAGAATTATTTTTCATGTGCCTTGTCAGCAAAAGGAATCAAATGAAGGAAACTCTTACACATTATCTAATCATTTAGGAGGATCAGCTCAAACAGGGAAAGCCAAACATTGTTTTTCCAGTTTTTCACAAGTCACAAATTCCCCAATGCCTTTATCATGCTACTTGTGTTGTTTTAAGCTTCGATCACATCAACCCTTGTTTTGATCTTGCAATGAAAACAATCTTAAAGAAGTTTATGTCTCTGCCCTTGGTGACCTAGTTCCAGGGCCATTACATGGAAACGGTTGAGATCCTCTCCCTGTAACCCAACGGGAGTGGACTGACATACCAAGTCTGACTGGAAAACAACAAGTAAGTATTGATCTCTATATTGACATGCTGAAGGTCCACACCAGGTAGTCAGAATAAACACAGGTATAGTGTCAATTACATAAACATTGCTAGCAAACATACACATTATACTACAGAGAATGGAGTGGTGGAATTCAAAATAATAACAACGCCTTTGAATATACTTTGTATGATGACAACAATAAATCTAAAATGAAAATTGAAGAAATGTTTAAAAATGGTGAATATCCCAACATAATACAACACATTGTGTGCTATCCTGTCTAGGGACAAACCGTGTGCCCTTTTGTATACATGATAACAAACAGAAACTTCGTCAGAGACCTCGTCAATAGCTGTCAATCGTATAAACGCCCATCTCACAGGTGTTACAGGTAGGCGTAACAGGTAGGCGTCACATAGGTAACTACCTGATGACAGCCATTCTAAACCAAACTTCAATCTAGATCCATGATTTTACAATTTGTTTTATTCCTTCTTCATATATTTACACTTTTCCATCTTTAGCTTGGCGTATAACCAATGCTTTTTCTCTCTTTTTTTAACGATAATCGAAGAAGATAGAGTTGTCCACAAGCTAACAAGGCTTTGACAAGCTTGTCTGGTATGTTTACCTGTTGATAAGGACAACACTTTCAACAATAGGATTTGACTTAATGTTAAATACGGAATGACCTAGTACCACCACCTCAATCAGACTTAGTGACAATGCTATTCACCTGTTATTGACACAACATACCATTCTTCATTTCCTCAAAAACGTTTACCACTAGTGTGTAAGGGTTTGAAGGTAATTTAATTTCCTGTTGTAAATTTCATTGGAAAAGCGTTTGGGTATTTTTCACACCGACACCAAAATTCTCAAAACGAAATCTACCAAATAACATCAAAGTTGGCAGCTACAACATAAAACTAATAGAAAGTTCTGTATAATAGCATTTACAGCCATCACAATAACATTTTATATTTGTTTAGAGAATGGCAAAGAGACGCAGTTTAATAACAGCCATTTGATTTGGTAGAAAATGTATAAAACATATATATAGTCATTTAATTTTGAAAGGAAACATATAAAACTATGCTTATTTTACTTTAATATCTCATATAGAGAAATTTAAAATAACTAAAGTGGAACGTGAAAGAAAGAGTAAACTGTTCAACGATGACAAAGTAAATACGATACTTGTCGTTAAAAGCCATAAATAGCTTATGTTGTGCAATTTTTTTTTTCAATTGCTATCAAATAGTAAAAAGAACGACTGAGCCAAGTGTATGCTATAAAATCTTTCAACTGGAATAAATACCATGACCCCAATCATTTGAAGTCAAGACATGTATTATGTAATATATTTTCTATCACAGACATAAATGTAAATAAACCTGCGGATCTTCAGAACAGGCGACTATAGGCCAATTGAACATGTCTTTGTAACACCTAGCCACATTCAGATCTAGCTGTGTAATCTTATTTTCCAAATCTCACACAAGATTCCGTCCAGTGACAAAATCCTTTGAGGTATTGTTGAAAAGATTAACATATTAAATACAGAAGTAAATGTGATAAATTGGACATGTTCTACCCCATAACACTACCACTTTGTCCTGACCTGATGTCATACCAGCTAGTACAGCCTACCCCAGGACACCTCAAAGGATATATGAAGATCTTGGCCACTTTCGTTTATCGAGATCCAAATCAGGTTGGACCAGTTAGACCGGAGTTAGATGATTTATGAAATGATGTCGGACCTAGTAATCTGACGCTGCTTTAACTGACATTTCCAGGTCCTCCAGGATTTATTCCCCAAAATGTTACATTTAAAACAAAAAAACTTGTTCCAAATTAAAATTCTAATTTTGATTTTAGCCTATATATTTAAACCTGTGCACATTCGGGTATAGTTGATGTAAGGTAAACAGACCTGGAGTATAACCATGTACACAAACCACTGCACCCTGAGAGTCAGAGTATAACCATGTACACAAACCACTGCACCCTGAGAGTCAAACATGTTAACCTTGGATTGAAATAAAAAACCTGGGTCCAACATGTTAACCTTGGACAGAAATAAAAACGGCTGTGAAAGGGTCAATGTTAGAGTATTTAATGGCAAATTGAACTTCTTTCATAATCTACAGTGGCTTTAAAGTTATTGGTGTAATAGAAAATGTTATTAAATATTTAAAGAGTATACTCATGCAATATTTGAAAGGTCTCCAGTGTTTGAACGCACAACACCTATACAATTCTGTTGATAACTCGTTTACTGAACAATATGACACCAGAATATAGCAGAATATTTAATGTCATTAACATTTAAACTTGTTTTCAACCAGATTTCTACATTTAGATCTTTATCAAGTAACATATCTATTCACTGGGATATGGCCCTTATATAAAGCAATCCTTTGGGACCCTAGATAGGGCTCAGATTCACTAATTAAACATAATTATGAATTATCTTTGCCTTCTTCTGTCCAAGAACTACAGCCTTGTTTTAACATTAACAAAGGAACTAAAACTTGGGTGGTGCAGTGGATAGCGCACTTGCCTAATTCATCAAGGCAACCAGGGTTTGATTCCCCGATCGGACGTGAAAAGGTACAGGGTCACCTGGCCGACCTGTACGTAGGTTTTCTCCGAGTACTCCGGTTTTTACTCCTACAATAAGACCCCTGCGGGCTTACATCCGGGCTAACAAGAATGATCAATATAAGTTGAAATAACTTGTTTCATAATTGTTGTAAAATAAATAAAGTTTATGTATTTACTCGAAAAACAGCCAATAAACAAACAGAAGTATTTTAATCTAAGACGAACGAGAAAATTTCCTGAAATGTTCAAGTGATGTGAAGCAGTTCTGTGATGATTAGTATGGCATGGCCTGTCAATCTCTACATATCTACATCTAGGTACCTCCGTACACAAGTAGACTTATATAAACTTTACCTTGGTCTAATAACATGAAAGCAAAATTGTTTAGAAATAATTTGAAGTGCTAAGTGAATTTTCAATAGCAAATATTCAATAAGATTTAAAGTAAACTAGGGTTTATATTCACAAAAAGGGCAAAGAGATTTCAAGCATGGAGAAGTATTGACTTAAAACCAGTCTGTTTATTAGAGAACAATGTTCCATTATGTCCAGAAGGCGGAGGTTTAAAATTCTAAAATGATTTAATTAAAAGGCGGAAGCCTTTGAGTGCAACCTGGTTAAGCTATTATAACCGTTATCCTCTAATGGTCAAAAACCAACAGAACACTGGTGAAAATGGCAATCCCATATAACATACAACCAAATCTTCATCCTGTGGTACCAGATCAATCTTTGAGTACTGTTCAGCATACTATCCAATAGCTTTGTTGTTTGAACAACTGTTCATTTATAAAGAACATTCATGCATCAAATTACAACTCGCGAACCTTTTTGAAAACTGACATCAGAGCTTCAAACTATGTGTGTGCCAGAACTCACTTGAGCAGTAAGTGATACAGACGAAATTGCTATTATGTGCAGTATATTTTGGTTAAAAAATTTCTTGGAGCAACAGTCTTGTGCTCATGACTTCACAAGCACAGTGTATACATTGTATATATACAGACTCTTCTACACCAACAGGTCAACATAGTCAATAGTACTGTCACATATAGGTCTCAACAAACTTAATACCAGCACCAGGTGTCACACATCAGTAAGGTGTACAAGGTGGACAAAGGTCAATAGATTAACAAGATCAGACTAGTCAACAGATAACAGGGTCAACACATCAACAAGGTCAGTGCATCAGCATCAAGGTCAATGCATCAACATGCAGGATCAAATAAGCAATTAGGTCAATGCATCAACATGCAGGGTCAAATAAGCAATAAGGTCAATGCATCAACATGCAGGGTCAAATAAGCAATAAGGTCAATGCATCAACTAGCAACAAAGTCGACAGCATAAAGATCAATGCATCATTTGGTTTGTTTGTGTTGTACATCCTACTAACAGCTATGGTCATTTACTTTAAGGACGTGGCAGGTTTTGTTGGTGGAGGAAAGCCGAAGTTCCCAGAGAAAAAACAATGACCTACGGCCAGTACCTGTCGACTGCCCCAAGTATAGGTCTCAAACTTGCGACCCAGTGGTAGAGGGCTAGTGGTAGCAGAGTGGCAGACGTCTTAACCACTTGGCCGCCGCAGCCCCCAGATGCATCAACAGGGTCAAGTTAGCATCAAGGTCAAAACATCAACAAGGTCAATTAACACATCAACAAGTCAAACACATTAACAAGGTCAATTAACACATCAACAAGGTCAATTAACACATCAACAAGGTCAATTAACACATCAACAAGGTCAATTAACACATCAACAAGTCAAACACATTGACAAGGTCAAGAAGAAAATAATATAGCCGCAACTCGTTAACAACCATGCAGACACTCTGTTAATATTTGACTTCTGACAACTTGTCAGGAGATAATTTATATGAAATTAGACTGTGCTAATAAAATCTATAGCCATAGGATGTATAGCTAGCTGATTAAGAACATTTTGCAAGAAAGGAGGTTTAAAATCATTCTGCCACTGTAGTGCAAAATTAAAAGCAGTTTTCCCACAGGAATAAGCACATGAAATCTTGCGTGATTTAGGTGTGTTTTTGTACTGCCAAAACTACACATACAAAGACCAGGAGGATGAAAGCATTTGCATGACCAGACTCGGCAAAGGCTCGAGTTTGTTGGAGATGACATGAAGTCATGGACTAACAACAGCTTTATATCGTCTGGTTAGTTTAACTTACACACAGCCAACTTATTATACAGTATCACTTTTCAATGATTGAAATCTGTAGCTCAAGTACTGTTTAGCAGATTATAAAGAATTATCATAGGAAAACACATTAAACACAATTTTCTTCAGAAAAAGTGGACGAAAAGTTGAATTGAAAGAGTATTTCACATAACAAAGCTTCAGACAGCAGCTCGTGGATGTTATATACACTGGTACATAAAACTAAGGTTTATACCAGAAATAAAGTAGTAAGGTCACAGTAATCACAAGTTATACAACACAACCAAACCAAACTCCTAGTAACACATAATGGCATGCAATACTGGGCCACAGTCTATTCAAACAGCCAGCATGGTCAGATACCGAAAAATAGAGGTCAAAATACGGTCATTATTCCATTTGAACTAAACTAGAGAACTATAAACATCGTGTATTTACAATTTTTCCCAATTTGGTATGCAGGAAAATTTGAGGTCAAAAAGGGGTCATTATTCCATTTGAACTAATTTCCCAATCTGAATCTGATTTATATGCAGATTTTTTTTTATTATCACATGTGATTGTTCCCTTCAAATGTAAAAAATGCATTATGTAAGAAGCATTACTTAATGCATTTAACTTTTCATATTACTTCAAATAGACTTTTTATGAGATCACTTGCAATCTGAAGTGCTAATACCAAAGCAAGACAAACCATAGAAGCACCAGCTGCTATCTTTAAACTAGTGTCCAAAATAACTCTCTCAGGGCGACAGCCGATACCAGAGGAATATCAATACTCCAGAAGGCTGCAGTAACCTTGGGGGATACTGTACATGATAGGGGCATTACCGAATCAGTGCTCAAGTAATGGAGGAAGGTTTACACCAGGAACCCCATACAACCAGTACATGACTTTCACATTGCCCAGACCCATTGCTTCACCTACCAATCAAGAAGTTTTTACTTTGAGCTCACAGTTTTAGCCTGCATGTCATTAATTTTTAAATGAAGAAAAGTAGACAGCTCTGCTACTCCAGTAGGAGTTATGTCAAAGAATATACATGCATGTATATTATAAGTATAGAGCTATACAGAGTGAATATACATATGTATATTATAAATATAGAGCTATACAGAGTCTACCAAGCTCTTCATTTTATAGCTTTCATAACGCATCATGATGTAGTTTTATCTGTCATATCAAAAATAGGCATTTTTAAGCAATCTTGTTCAGCTGAGCACATCAAAAGAATGAAAGAACAAAATTGAAAAGTAAAACTGAGAAAATGTAGGAAGGGAAAAGTAGGACTCAGAAAATATAGGAAAGGAGAAGGAAGCTAAATGTATAAAGACAAAATAGGGATACAAGTACAGTTGTATATTAATAATAAGACTGACCTTTCAAATTCCAAAGTTAGAAGAAAAAGAAAGTTTAAAAGTAATAAATTAATGATAAAAAATCTCAGACTTACCCTGGTGATCCAAAGTCAGATTCTTCAGTTCCTTCTTCATCGCCTACCAGGGAACCCCCAGACCCGGACTTCTCTGACATGACACGTTTGGACGGAGCCCCTACCACCGCAGGGCGCTGCTCATGTAGGATGATTTCCGACTTTGACCCCTTGCTGTAGTAGACTGTACTTGTTGCACTCTGAGTAAGTTGGGCCATTTTTGAGGACACTGTTTTTAAGTCTCTTTTTTGTTTCTCTTCTGGCAATGAAGTCACTGTTACATTGGTCTGCACAGGTCGTGTTGGCCTCGAGACAGTTGTGCTTGCTGATTTTTCAGTTTTCGTACCAATAAATGGGGCTGGTGTAGGTGCATCTAGGGATGGGTCCATGACCTCGTTATAAGGCTTTGTTGGAGTGTAGTTTAGGTTACGAACTTTGGCTATTGCTTGCAGATCGGGAGTACTGGACTTTGATCCACACTGACTGGTGTTTCCACTACTCCCAGTTCCACTACTGCTGGAGCCACTACTGGTGGCTTCAGAAGAACTACTTGCTTGTGACAGAGCACTGGAGCCGGGTTTAGGTATGGAAGAGACAGACTTTGTAGTGGCCTTGCTGGTGCCCTGCAGAGAACTTGAAGAAGGTTTAGACTCTGTGACCTTGGATATGATAGAACTGATCTGGGTACCAAAATTAGCAGGAGCTGAAACTTTCTGAACAACTGTTGCTCCTGACCGAGTCGTTGTTACGGTGGTAGTGGACGTTTGTCCATTTTGTCCGCTACTTGTCGTCAATGTTGTCGTTGTCACTATTGACTTTGGAGTATGTTGAACAGTGCTATTGGACGGTTTTTCCTTTGGTACAGATTCAGGTGACACTGTACTGCCATTTTCTGTTTTGACTGGGACAACCTTTTGAGCAGCAGACGCTGATTGTTCCCGGGCATTTGCTGTGTCCTTGTTACGAATGGATGATGGTGAATCTTTCCTCACTGCACTCTGTGGACGCATGAAGGAGTTGATGGGAATAAATGACACCGGGGTTTCATTTCTAGTGAGTCCAGTTATCCCTGGAGTCATTTGCGAGGAACTTGAGCTCTTCTTGACAACCCGGTGCTGACCCTGGGTACTTACAATGTCTTTAGCACTGAGAGGCCGTGCATAAGGGTTTGAGTGTCCCTTAGTGGAATTAGGGGTCCCAGGCTTCCCTACATTATTAGGGGCAATGTATGTCTGTCCCCCTAGGTATGATCCCAGAGGTGTAGTTGACCCGTCCGTTCCTGAGGGATTTGGGTTTCTGCTGAGACGATATGGAGCAGACGGCGCCATGGTATTGTTGACGGATGCCTGGCTGAGGCTACTGTAACTGTTTCGGCTATCTTGTCGGATTGAAATGTATTCTGATTGGTGGTTTACAAGCTGCACAGGCTTGGCTATTGGTTGATTATATTTCAGGATAGGTTTCTGGGCTGTCTGACGTAGAGGTAACTGTTTGCGAAGTGATAATTCTTCTAGACTTGCGGTCAACTTGGTGAGATTAGAATCACCCATCTTGAGTTAATTTGATGAAGGGTTAAGGTTATCCGAGTGGTCAAAGCTAGTTTGACCACCAAGACACACTTACTCTTCCTTCTTCATGGCTGGGGCCACCAACTTCAAACCCGGATAGCTACAGCAGCAGTACACATGTTGTCCTGAAAGTAGACAAAACAGTTTAGGTCAGTTTGGATATCATTATTATCATTAAATGCTTAACGGCCCATCAACACAGGATAGGTCATTAGGGCACATCAGTTTGGATATGGTAACAGCATGGTTCTTCAGGTAACAGGCAAATTAATCATGGTAACAGCATGGTTCTTCAGGTAACAGGCAAATCAAGATTAGAGGGTAAAACATTGAACTTCTTAACAATGTCTACAGTATCTGTGTACTTACCGTTGGTGAGTCCTCATCTGATTAAACACATAGATCATTTGATCCTGAAGATTTCATTATAGGATCATGTCATAATAAAATCTTAAAAATCAACAAGTGAATTCCTAGAAAATGTTAAATGTTCCCAGACTAAGTTTATGTGAAGGCTGTTTAGATCCTGTTGAACAGGGAACACTATTGGTTGAGGTCGATGTCTTAAATAGTTTATGCAATGCACGTCACCAAATTATAAACTATTCAATAAGTATTGATATTTTCTGCCAGATATATGTCGTGATTTTCTGTTGACTTACACTGTCCACCAATTAAAACCTATATATATACACCAGTCTATACATTATAAATCTTTTAATTACACAAAAAGTATTATAAATTCACATGATTGCATGTTTTTATACCTTACATAACATTATGAACACCTTCTTGAGTAACAACAAAAGGCCGATCAAAGTTATACCTGTGCTTCCTGTTTCAGCTGAATACTAGCTTATAGCTTCAAATCATTACCAGCTAGGTTCCAAATAAACTGAATGAAAATTTATGAGAGACCAGCTTTAAGTAATTCAAATAGAATATTTTGGACAAAAAGGACAATTACTCCTGTCAAAAATCCTGAAATCACCTTTGGAGATAGACCGAAATATCTGTCTCTAAATTTTTTTTTTCTTATTTGGATATTCATTTTAGAATGAATATCCAAATAAGAAAATAAAAATTTAGAGACAGATATTTCGGTCTACTTTGGAGAGGGCTAAAATAGGATCAGTGCATTTGTCTTTTGACAATAAAATTGTTTTAAATTGAAATTGAATCCTGAAATCGTTATGCCAGACACATAATCACAACTACGACTCCATGAGGTTAGACCTGAAATGTTTGAAGGAAAACAGAAGGAAACTGATCAGATGGGGTAAATGTTAGGACAAGATTGCATCTACTGATTGACATTATGGACAGGCTGATATCAGTATACCCACCTAACTTATATTATACAGGGATTGGCCAGGATACTAGTATAATACTGATATCAGTATACCCACCTAACTTATTATACAGGGATTGGCCAGGATAATAGTATAATACTTTAAGTAAACCTAGCCACAGAAACAGTTTTCTATGTTAAATGTTGTATTGCTCCATTCAGGAAGTAAAGTAGGACAAAGCTTCAAACCTGTTTTGCAAAGTTTTTATCTAAACGCATTCACTATATATGGTGTTTTGAGTTGCTTTAAGATATCTTCAGGTGAATATTATTCTCTGCATGGGGCCAAATTTATATAATGCACAACTTCTAGATTAAAACAGAATATTCAAGGCATGTAACATAAATGGAATTAGTGTATGTTTATATATCTGCTGTAGAATTAGTGTATGTTTATATATCTGCTGTAAACTACTGAAAGGTGAAATAAAAATATTGTTTCTGAGATATGAATTTTAAAGGAGACGTTTCAAGTTTCTGTATTTCAGGTTTCATTACATATACCAGCAGGTAAAACCTACTTAGATGTATACAAAGGTAGGATTTCACGGACAAGCTCCAGTAATTATGTAAACCCCTATAACACAACTCACAGTAACTGGAGAATGCTTTAAGTATTGTCATATCGGCTTCTAACATATTAATTAAAACTTCTGAACAGGAAAAAGAAGTAACGAGGTCATTAAGACTTTAAAAGGTTAGCCCCAATAAAACCACTGATTAACATGATTACAGTGTATATTTTTCAAGTGACATGGAATCTCTGCATTGTGTTAAGAACATGAGATATGAAGGCAAACACATGCAGTGCACTATAATAATCTATTGAAGTAAATCTACATGTTCCCCAATCATTAACTGTATACTGCCGATAAGTCTATATTTTATCCAGTAGAAAAATATTCTTTGTACATACAAGTGTATGTTCTGCCGACGATCTGCATCCACGGACCTGTCCATACTACTATACATTAAAATAGGCTATGGTACGTTCTCCGATCTCACCCCCCCCCCCCCTACCACCACCGATCTATAATCACACCTCATAATCACATGTATGTTTGAGATTGCATGAGGCCAATCACAAATCTAAGACTATACCTG
>JAUMHH010160649.1:0-17674 GCA_032359455.1 Chlamys rubida | reverse complement strand
CGGTCTCGAGTTCAAACCCAAATTTCATGTTCTAATCGCCAGTATAGCCACTCAAAACAACGTACTATCCCCTAATTTAGGCACAAAAAAGAAAGAATTGTTGACATACAATGATTAGCCCTCTACCATCGAGTCGTGTGTTCGAGCCGTCGTCAGGGAGTCGTCAGGTACTGACCGCAAATCGATGGTTTATCCCGGAATACTCCAGGTTTCCTCCACCACCAAACCTTGACGACAGCTGTCATTTAATGACGTAACAAACACGCCAAAGGCTAATAACTAAGGAGTTATGTGTAATTAATATTCATTTTCCTGGTTTATTCGATGATCTGTTTTCTGTCACGGTGATCAAAGGTTGCACTCAGTGTTATCGTCTGACCTGGTCAGTTATAGTTCAATCGTACAATGACATGGTAATAAATGTCTATGTTTGATAGTTTATCATAAACAAGAAATAAGTTCAAACCGTAATGATACATTGTCTGAAACGAAGATTAACCTGGTCAGTGATAGTCCAAAAGTACGATGACATGCTGATGTAAGTTCATACTGGATCATTTGTCCTGATCTGGAGATAGCTGTTAGCACGTAAACAAATTGTTTGGGGTGAGTGCTGATGGTGTTCGTCAACAGAGTATCACCATGGAAACCGATAAGCGACATATCATAATATTGACAGTACAAAATGTATAGTCGAAAAATAATCTAGTCATATCTGATTGTCTCACCATCCATTTTCGTTAATCCGGTCATCACTAATCTGATTGTCTCATCATCCATTTACGTTAATCCTGTCACCACTAATCTGATTGTCTCACCATATATTTTCATCACTAATCACCATCCATTTTCGTTAATCCGGTCATCACTAATCTGATTGTCTCACCATATATTTTCGTTAATCCGGTCATCACTAATCACCATCCATTTTCGTTAATCCGGTCATCACTAATCTGATTGTCTCACCATCCATTTTCGTTAATCCGGTCATCACTAATCTGATTGTCTCACCATCCATCTTCGTTAATCCTGTCACCACTACTCTGATTGTCTCACCATCTATTTTCGTTAATCCTGTCACCACTAATCTGGTTGTCTCACACACAATCCACGTTCGTTAATCAGGTCACCGTTAATCTGGTTGTCTCACTATCCAGACTTGTTAATCTTGTCATCACTAATCCAGGTATTTTAATATCCCGCCAGTGAAAATGGGAGACAAATTGACCTTTTGTGTTCTAATAATATCTATTACCTGTAATTGAGCGAGATGGGGTTATTTCACTCGAGGGTTAAGGTTCTGTAACATAATTTCAACTGTTAGCATCCCTAGGTTGTGGGGGTTCAAAATTGTACAAATGGTGGGGCTGACCCCGCGGGGGCTGCAGGGCGGGGCCAAGAAAGGTTATTTTGTTATATTGGTTTAAGCGAGCCTCTTCTCAGGAACTAAGCGATGAATATCAAATATGTTTTGTTTGAAGCATTCCTAGGGGGATTAACAAATGTACAAATTGACAGGCTGACACCCTGGGCTAAGGGATGGGGCCACAAATAGTTTATAACTTGGAAATGGTTGAGATCACCACCCTATAACCATATATACAATTTGCTGAGTATAAAGAGATGAATGCACATATGCTTCCAGGATGGCTCTGGGGTCTGGCCCCACCATTGGAGACTTAGTCCCTGGGTCATAACTTTGAAATGGTTGAGATCCCCACCCTAAAACTAAATATATAAAGGATAAGCATAACGAGACGAATGCAGTCATAGTTTAATAATTGACCCCGGGGTCTGCCCCACCCTTGGAGACTTAACCCCTGGGTCAAAACTTTGAAACGGTAAAGATCCCCACCTCAAAACTATAATCTGTATATACAAATGCTATGCATAAAGAGACGAATGCAGTCATGATAGTAGAATTGACCATGGGTTCTGTCCACAACCCCAGGGACGTAGTTTCTGATTCACTTGAGAAAAGTTGAGATCCCCACCCCATTACTATACATAAAATTGCCGGACATGAACAATCTTATACAAATATGCTACAAGAATTGGCCTTGGAGTCTGGCCCTATACCTGGGATCCTATTTGGAGAATATTTTGCTATGATTGCTTAGATATCTAGGTGAGCGATACGGGCCCTCTGGGCCTCTTGTTATTATACATTATGTCATTGCAGTATCGAACGAAGTGTTATGAATTATACATGCCACATTTGGCCTCTTGTGATAAACAAACTTTCAGTAGTCAGGTAATTTATTACTTTATAGTCAAATTGAAGGCAATAAACTGATATGGGCTCTGACCAATGTCCACGTGCACTCCACCGACAAAATGGTACACACACGATGACCTCTGAGCACTGTCCACTCCATCGACATAATGGTACACACTATCGTTATCTGTGTGACATCAATCATGTATGTGTAGTTATAATTGTAATTGTAAGTAAGGAAGAAATCTTTCTTTAACGATAAGATGTCTTTCTTATTGTCCATTCTGTCCTAACATCTGCAAGTTATGCATATGCAATTTGGTTTGAATAAGCCAATGTATTTTCAGCACATTAGTGGTATTAAGTTTTAAGTTCGTGTTATAACTATCGGTAAAGTGATACGTTTTGTTTCGTATAACCTAACGATTAAACTTAAGTTTACAACAGTTGTGGACAATATAAGAACTAATATTAATCGCTCTTGTTGGCCCATCCTCGATATCCAGGGGTTACGCTCACTTTCGCTCTCTACACAGAGCGAAAGTGAGCGTAACCCCTGGATATCGAGGATGTTGTTGGCCTGGACGGAAGTGCGCAGGGATGAAGGTTTTGAGGGTGGAATAGAACGCCACCTGTCTGGTGAAAACTTCTGTGCTACGTGTCGTTTATTCACGTTTCCACTTTCTTTACCTGCTCTAGTTTTAAGCGTATATTTCTGTCGCTAATTCGAAAATAACATTTGTAAAAACATTCGCAAACTACAATTTTGTTATGCTTGCTTGTCTACCTTATACTTATGCCAATCGAAGTAGGCACACATTTTTATTTAGTTTTGGATCGCGTGTGTTCTGTCAAGAGAATCCTGTTTCTCCCTTTTTCTTTTTGTTTTTGGCAGTTTTAATTTGCTTTATTTCCTTTCGTTTTGGTGTTTGGTCACTTTTAAACCAATGTTTGTTGACGCAAACTTGTCGTTTTTGCTGTTTTGATTTTTTATGATATGTTATTGCTTACAACCTATAATTTTAGTAATAGAACGGACTTAGTATTATGCGCTCAAACATGTGGTTTATTCTTCAGCACATATTTTACTTTTTTTAAATCAAAAGAAAACCGTCTTTATTAACACTTGATTATCATGTGGTTCTTTTGTGTGGCTAAGGAGATGATTTTGGTCACGAAATAAATGTAAATTACAGTTCATCTAAATCGACCCTTTTATAATTGCATTAAAAATCTGTGTCGTATTAAGTGTTACACTGCAGCACATGTCCTGACACGAGAACTCTAGGACTGATCTGTACATGCAGTCGAGATAACTGGAGATCGGCGTTATCATGATGCACCATTGTGTTTGACTGTCATACATACAACACATTATTGGATATAGGTATAGTGGACTGATAAACTATCAGTCCATGAGGTTTACCGTAACTTTGTAAGGAGAATCTATCACAGCTTACATGAAATTCTAGTTAAAAAAATTATCTGTTAAAACAAAATATGTAAATTCATAACGTCGTAAAGTCATCGTTTCTGTTTTGCTGAGTTTTACTTTATGCTCAAACAATGTACGTATTCAACGTGTTGCAACGTTTCAAGACCGACTGGTTCCTTTGTCAAGCTATGACTGAATGAGCGATTTGTATTGTTTACCTGTTTGTACAAAGATGTGACGAAATTGTATATTTCTTATGTCACTCGACCAGGGACGTCTCAACTACTGATAGAGAGTGTATGTATAGTGTATACACATTGAATCGAATAAGTAACTGGTAACCAGACAAAGAAAAAAAAATCAGGAAAACTCAAAACAGGAACAGAGACGAGGGGAGACACCAGCTGAGTCATTTGTATGACCCGATACTGACATAACGGGAGAGGAGGCTACAGCTACACCGTACCAGTAATCTATTCTGTACAGTGTGTATACGCTATCTATCGATAGGCGAAACGTCCTGTAAACGACGTAAAATAGAAACAAATCTATTTGTATGAAGAATCCCACCCAATCTGGGGGTATTCATGAAAACTACGACTCATGATAAATAACACACATTCTAAATTTATCGTAGAGTTTTATACCTTAAAAAAGAACAAAGTCATATACATTGTTGTTATGTCACAATGTTATGACCCGGTGCCGATGTGTTGTGCTGTTACAATCGCATCTAACGGGTTGGAGTTGTACAGTTTATTACCCATTGTGTACATTAATACATACGAATAGTGATATATATATATAGGTCTCATAAGTAATAACGACAGTAGGATCCAATATTGACACTGGATCCGAACAAACAAATGTTTGTTGTATGCGTATTACTTAAATAGATATATGGGAAAAGAAGTAATAACTTCTGCACTGTCGTTATACTTCTAAGACGAATAGTGATATATATATATATTTTACTTCAAACAAAATGTGTATTATACATGGAATTCCTCAAGTCTGGTTGTATCCAATGTTACTCCTAGCTTTTGTTTATATGTCACCGTGTCTATGATTTTACCCTGTGTTGGGTAGTGTCGATCTCTATAATGATCAAGTAGCCATGGCGCTATCTTATAAATAGGCTCTTAAATATTGATAATGATGAGTCATTCTTCTAGAAAAGATTTGTATTCCTATTTGTGTCTATTGTGTACTGCTAGCAGAGTATGTGACGTCAGTATGGGATGTGATATAGTTTTGTTTATTTTAAACAATTTAGAAAGAAGTTCAATGTCATACAAAAACGTTATCTAAGACGCTGAGCGTGCATATCTTGTTGGAACACCGCAGAAACATAAACTACTCATAACATGATATCTATATAATGTATCTCCGGTAAATGTACCTTACTACGTTAGTACTTTAGGGTAAGATACATCACTGACTTTCCATATAATCTGTGACTACTGTTTTAATGAACAATAACAAAAAAAATATCTAATAGCATATGCATGTATTCATCTTTGGTGAATGACCTTTTCGCACTATAATATATACGGTTGTATGATAAGTTTGAATTATACCCCCGTTTTAAGACACCATGTGTAGACTCGACGATACGACTACCTGGATCGGACTTTGTACAGGCAAGGCATGCGTACGTATCACTGAGGCGATTTGTGTGGTCAGTGTAAGATATTGAGACAGGTAAATACAAACGGGGTGGACTGGTCAATATACATTGTATGTCTTCCTGGACATTGCCTCATCAATCTACATACTGATAGGCTCTCCTAGCCTTAGTACACAAATAAATATAAAATTTTGGACTTCTGAAAACAACGAAACTGATTTAAATTAAATTTTGCGGAAACTTTATGGCAACAGACAAACTAAAAGTGTGAGATACATGGCTCTCACTCTCAGGGGGCTTGAGGGGTGGTGCCAAAAGCGGTAAAATTGGTTAAATTTGAACAACCTTGTCCTCAAGACCCATATGTGTTAGAACCACATACTGTCAATGGGGGAGTGATCCTAAGGCCCTTTATGTTATCACAATTGTGGTAACTTTACACCTAGGGCTTGAGGACCGTTGTGGGCCAAATGGGTACAATGAGCTTCAGTTATTCCTATTCTTCTGTAACATTGCTACCGTTTGGCAGGGGAAAACTCTTTTTATTATGTTTTGGTTGTTTTCGGTAGAGAATCATTCAATGGAATTCAAGTTAGTACCAAATAATGACAGTGTAATAGTAATAAAACATGAGACGATGGCTCCAACATTTGGGCTTGGGGAAAGGAGACAAAAGGGATGAAATTGTCTTTATTTCAACACTCTTATTCTCCCAATCCAGATATCCTAGTAACAAAAAGTCTTTATGAATTGAAAGGTCCTTCTAAGTTTTTTTTTTATGAGAATCCTCTTTTTCATTATAACCGGGGACATATATTGCCCTCATGAAGGGACACATTTCATCATAGCTTATATAAACGGATATTATAATTTTGGTCTGTCATATGTGCAATCACGCGCGTGTCTATTTCCAGTGGAAAATATTCAAATTTAATGGAATTGTAGTCATGTGATGACAGATAGACCATAACCAAATGAGGTGAAATAGGTTGAACATTCTTTTTTCTCAGGAACGAAAAGCCTCAATGGCATGTTGTCATTTCGTAATAGTTAACATTGTGCAACTGGTCCACTGTAGGTTGGTATATGTATATGATATATATAAATGGTTACTACACAACATTCTTTTGTCGGCGAACCAACAGTTAAAAACCTATGTTTGGTTTATATGTACCTCTTTTCTTTGTCACATCACAACAAAAAATAACAATTGTTTTACATCTCAGGTGACCGTTAAGGCTCAGAGCTTTCCGTGTAATCCTTTCCTGTGCTTATATGTTGGCCTAGTTTCATGTTGTTGTTTTTTTTTCAATTCTTTCGGTTTTGCTTTTACTTTTGTAATCTCACTAAATATCTCAATTATGATATCCTCACATAAATCCAAATCCAAACCGTTTCATTGGACAGCGATGCGAATTGTAATTTTGGACAATTATGGTCATATAATCGTTACTATGTCAATCTCTTCAGACACAGATTGTCTATGTTAATAGAAATTAGCATCTTCGAAAATAACAACAACATATCAAATTTCTTATGAAGCAAGTCATTTATTACATCGGAGAATTAGTGATGATGTAGTGAAATAAATAAAGGTAATAAATAAACAGGTGAGATGATCATTACTGGTGTTATCTGTGGGGGGTTTGAAGTAGTCTCTGACTGGTTCATTTTCTGTTTCTTTGGCTTATTTAATAGGTGATCAATATGTTTATTTTCAGTAATTTGTACGAACGTCCCGATTTGATATGGAAATGTGATCGACGCGAACTAGATAACTAACTGTTTCCTTGAACATAACATCGGTATAATACCTAACGCAACCAATGTGATGTTAATTGTAACGACTATTAATTACATACTTTGATTTGTTATAAATACATGTTGGTTAGTTCATAGAACAACGCACAATGTTAAGGTGTCTTTATGGTTTTTCTTAAAACAATATTACGTTCAATATACATATGATATCATACATAACATAAACAAAATATATTTCTAAAAAATGTGTCATGTATTTTATCTCCATCATGCTAACTCGGGATTTAGAAAATATGTAGTAACAACTAACCGCTTCACTGTTTCCAAGTTGAAACAACGTGCAATTTACATGTTGTCATGATGGCATGACGTTATTGCATTAATAATGCATACATGGATGAACTTTGCCACATGTAGTTTTGATTTATAGGCGTACATGTAAGTAACAACATTCGATATCAATATATTAAATGTGCAAAACTACAACATCCGGTATGATCAAATGAGATTTCTGCATTCCTGATGAAGCAGGAATGTCTGATATATGAAAGACAATGTAAGAACAAATATGTTCTCTCCCCACCGAAATATAAAGTTGCATATGAGGCACCATTATAGAATATAGTCCACAGTGTATGTAATTCAGTACATGTGCATGTTATTATTTACTTTAAACACTTTTAACACTTATTGCTGACATGCTGTATGTCTGACGTAGTTTTAACGGATTCAGTAGCACACCTAATACCAAAGTCTGTCAGCACGAGCACCAAGTGCGGTGTTTATACGATGGTTTTGGGAGCCGTGTCGAGGTAGAAATTGTGTCCAGAGAGGGGTGAACCTTGTACGTGTCAATTATCATATCCGCAAGCGCTTCGAAAACGTCATTCACCGTTTGGGTGTTGTCACTACGTATTTCCATGTACGGTATTCCGATGTGTTCCGCCAATTTTACGGCCTTTTCCTTCGGTACCTCTCGGTCTTCTGCATCACAATTCCGACTAGAATAGTTGAGATCATTTCCGGTGATGTACAGTAAGCTTCCAGATCATTATACCTATAAACATTTAAAAAATACGAATTTATTATAACGATGGGAAAACAAAAGTGGATATCTGATAGATATTTGAATAGATTAACAATAAATTTGAAAATGAAATGTTCAAAAAGTGTCCTCAATCGCGTTATTTATTTCACTATTGTTCCAGCTTTGATTATGTACAAACATGTACTAAAAATAATACATTGGTATAGGGATTGTTTTATATGGCAATATCAATTATACCATACACGTGTATAACAGTTGTTATCTGTCGCGTTCCTACTTATTAAGTATGCAGACTTATATATGGGTGTGAGCTTTTGTCTTTGTATGTGCCTTTACATATTTCCACCATATCAATGTCTTCACTTGGGATGTAACAGGTAAAAAAGAGCACAGTTGTAGCGCACGCGGTACCTACAGTATTGGCGTTCACAGTTCTGTCTGTGTGTCATTATGTCCAGTGTGTATAAATATACAATCTATTTGTGGTTGTTTACACTTCCCTCGTGGCAAATGATAACAATATTACCAATAAATAATAGCTGAAAATTTTCATATCTAAATACATGTCAAATGAATAAATAAACTAAAAGGAAAACAATCTGTGCGAATATAACACACAGGTAGATAGCATGGTCCGTATTTAAGTTGTTAGAGATGTTTAGTATTGTAAATAACCTCCTATGTCGCTACTTAGTATGTGTTAGGGAGTGCAACTAGTGACGTCAAGTATTCCGTCTTTGCGTATTGCAGAGTTATCTTCTCTTGTGAGCAGGTATTGAATGTTACGTCATTTGTTTGTGAGTGTAACGTCATCAATTTTTGAGAAAACGACGTAATTTTCTCACACAAACCAATGACGTAACAATCAATACCTGCTCACAAGAGAAGATAACTCTGCAATACGAAAAGACGGAATTGAAGGATAACGTTATTACATTGTATAACTTTATTATCTATTCTTTAGCTAACGCCTTTTGTGACAGAAAATAAAGGCTACATCATTGGCCACCCTGATTACTAAAGTCCCCTGGTGGTATAAACTAAATTGAGCTGTCTTGACTGATATTTCCGCAATGTTACCTACCAGGATTGGACGCTGTCGAAGGTGTGTCCTTTTCTGACGTCAAAGAGGATGAGACAGCCGTGCGTCCCCCTGTAGTAGGAGGACGTTAGACTCCGATACCGTTCTTGACCTGTAATACACAGAAACAACATTGGTAATTTATAATTAAGTAATGGGCACATTGATAAGACAATTGCATCAATATATACATATACAATAAAGTAAGAAGCCCTAAAAGGCAGAAGAAATGACTAGCGGTTATCTGGGATACTTATTATTTTATTGTACATATAAACATAAGTCTAGATTTCTCAGTTGTCAATAGTTTAAATTATCATTTAGGAACTACCGATAGTGCATGTCACAATAATTATACATAATCGCTTCCAGCATAGTAAATCATACACTTACGATTGTACATACTATATCATGTAGCAATGGCGTGCCTAAACCCCTAGTTACCGTGTTTTTACATTGTTTATGTCTGTGTCTTTTGCGTGTTTTTGTACATGTTCTGTGTCATTATGTATGTTGCACTTTTCAAGTCTGAATTTCTATTTCGATCATCAAAGTCATTCTATTCCAAGTTGTCCCAAATACAATGTTAAGAGTGGAGTTTAATACAAATTGACCACTTGTATCACAAACTGACCACTTGTATCACAAACTGACCACTTGTATCACGGACTGACCACTTGTATCACGGACTGTTGTGAGTTGCCTCATAGAACAAACAGGACCGTGTGTCGTGTCTAGCACCCAAGGTCATTCCATTTTATTATTGTTTACTCTAGCATAAGCTGACCATTTCATAATGTATACGTGTTTATATAGCTGTCGTGATTTCATTATGGTTCAAAGTAAGGTGAAGATGGTGAAATACTTGGTAATTACCGTGGATCTTCAATTCGTTTACAAAGTCATACCCCTTTACATTTATCCCATCAGTGACTAGTGTATTTTGTGTTCTTTTTCTGTTAAACCCCAATGTCATAAACTCTACCTGTGCTACACACGATCGATCTTTACAGGTACTAGCAACGGTCAAGGTTGTTATTGTTTGGTTATACTAAACGCTGGACACTGGCCAGTCCACGTTTTCTCTATACACGTGTCTGACCACCTACAACAATGAACGACCATGGCCAGGACTCTCATGATCCGCCACACAATGTTACCACCTCAGACCGTCAGTGTTATCGTGACTTGTCCAACAAAGGAACTCTAAAAGGGCGTACTGACTGCTGGTCTGTTTCATTAAATGATTTTTTAAACACATGTTACTTCTGTACGATGGCGTCTGGATCGCCTAAATCAATATATGTAGTAATTAAGCATTTCTTTAGACAATTAAGTTTTAAGTCTTATACCTTAATTATAAGAAGATTACACACTGTAAAGTGGTAATTTTGACTATACATTATCTGCTTAGCACATTGCTTAAACATGTAATGTAGATGTTTTATCATCTTTTATAATGTATATGGTTGTTATGAATCATGGATAGCATCATAAATCAGTACTTTAAGGAGAGGGCTTGTATAGGCTTTGTCTGTTGGCCAATTCCTTTTGTATGTAAGACCTATACAATAAAATATTCTTAGATTGAAAAATAAATAGTTATTAAATATGTTTATGCACTGTGTGGTTAAGTCATAAAATATACGTGCATCAGAGTATGTAAGAATCCTGACGAATTGTTCGTGACAAAGCAAACAGCGAGCATGTAATTGTGTATCTATTAGAAGGTTTATGATATCTTGCTCAGATTGGGCCGGTTGTATTATGTAATCCTGTTTATATAGTTTTACCATGTGTGTGACGTCTGCAAAAGTAGAGTGGCTGTAAATATTATACATGCTGCTGAAAGTTATTGTTCCCTTCACAACAGTTCATTTCAATAGAAATATTCCCCTCAGGGACAATGAATCTTGAATACATGTTACAATTATGGCACTACAGTGGAGAGTACAGCACACTTAGGGTTAGCGGGGACATTCCTGAAGACAGTGATTCTACAATTACATTGCATTTACATCGTACCACTGGGAAGAGGGGTTGTTATACCCATTTTCACCATTGATTAAAACAATTTTTGTGTTCATCGGGTTTACCTCATCGTAGTAAAGACAAAATATTTCGCAATTTTCTTTTTAACGTTACCAATATAAATCAAAACTTATAATTGTGATTGCATGTTCGCCAATTTACTTATTTTGCTGGAGTAAATAATATGCGTTCATTCGCATACTTACGTATCCTCCCACTTAATATGTGTATATAGACCTACAGTTTATATGTGCATGTTAATATTTATGAATTATCATTTTATGGTGCTACCCATGATCAATGACAACCATATACATTATAACAAATGATTTAAACATTTAGATTACATGTATAAGATATATTCCTTGTCTCTCAAGTATGTAATGTAAAGTCAAGATGACCACGTTTGATTTTATACAAGGTTTACCTGCGGTGTCACAGACAATCATTTTCACCTTCCCACTTGTTCGCTTAACGACCGAATCATACGTTGCCTTCCTTGACAATCTTACATTTGAAGTTTTTGGAATATGATTAGAATGATATTGTTTCACAGGTTTTGTATGACACTTTTCTTTGTTGACTATTTCAAAGGTTTCGAACGTCCTGGTTTTTCCAACACCACTTGCTCCGAGAAAAATAACTTTCACTATGAGGTCTACATAGGGTTCCTTCTGAACGCCTAGTTTGTTGTTCAAGTGTACTGTGTCTTTCGTCAATTTACTTGTCATATATCCCTTGTTGTTTGGAGATTGACGTTTGGTGTCTTCCGTCCTCCTCCTCTGTCGATATCGGATACCACCAGCTGTGAGTTGTTTTGCTTTAACGTTGCTGCTGAGAGCAATGGTTGCGATGTCTTCAGTGGATAATTCCTGAACGAAGTCGATGTTATGTTGTCGTTGAGATTTAGTACCTTCAGAAGGCTGGTATAACAATACTTTGGATTCATGTGTTTCTTCGATGATATCATTCAGTAGTGAGTGCAAAATGAGAGCCATATTATTACCGAAATTCCATTTGTCCACCACAAAGTCTAGAGGCGTAAGACAATGACATAGTAAAGGAAAACTCATCCGTCATTAAGATAAAAACGTGTTCCGGGACACTGGTTTCATTCACCTGTTACAGAGAATTCCAATGTTGCTGAATAGTCACATGCAGATGATTAATTCCTGGCTACATCTAACAGAACTACGCACTATACAGTCACACGTGTGGTATTGTTGTAAATGTGATAGAAATAAAAGTGAATTGAATTAGCATTTGTATTATACTGTATAAGCGTTATAAAAAGTAGAGTTCAACTGTCACATGTGTTTAAACGTCCTCCACATGCGAAAGATAATATCTATTGACCCCATGCTACGACACGTGCTTTTGAGTATTATCGGCGATAATAGAGATCGGTGTAGACCAATGAAATGAGTGTGTATAGTTTGATAGGCGTGGACACATTCCAGTGAGAAGTTCACTATCGATAACACCGTGATATAAGTATAGACGGCCGGGTGGCCTTGAGTCGTGTGTACACATAATCCTAAACAATGGCAGAAACCTTGTAGTGAACACAATGACCTGTGACGCCAGAGTTCACAGAGGCGATCACCTGTTCTTAAACACAATGATGACTGCTGATTTAAACTTGCGACAGGTCTGAGGAATTTACATCTCATTGAAGGCTTCCATTCAGCCTCTTTAAGATGTTTCAAAATCAAGAGAAACCATAATACTTCGAGATATTTTTGGCGTTATGAGTTTTTGAAGAAACAAAAAGTGCGTCAGTAGACCATAAACTTCATTTTCTATAAATTCTTTTTACATTAGGAAGTTGTGTCGTTTTAATTCATATTCGTTAAAAAACAAGTAAAGTTATATGTCAGAGTACAACAGCTAATACGAGCTTGGAACAATGAACCCTGGTTTAATGTTTATCATTACTTAATGAGTGGATATTCCATGTTACTTATGGATTGATTACGATGAAGATTTTTAAAAATATCGTAGCCATTATACTTGAAATAAAACGTGAAAATTTCAAAAATGAAAGTACAACGGTTTTTGAAGTTGCAATTTTCGGAAAATGATTTTAATATGGTTTACTCAGTTAAGAAGGTTTGTTAACGATGTTAAGCAGCCATTGTTGGCTATGATGCCGCATTGATTCTGCTATACCCTATGATACGCCCTCAGTGATTGGTCACTTTAGTGCGGTGAACCGGCCATCGGACAGTGAGACAATGACATGTCGGAGTACGTGATATTCTGACTAATTTGCTCAAAGCTAAGCCAATACCTCTTAAGTCAGCGTGAGAATGAACATCCGTGGTCATAGTCGTGTCATGTCTGTGTGAACACCGACATCGCTTGACCAATATGCAAATAATGTCCAGCAATGAATAAGCATACGTTATCATCACTCATGACAAGGCGTTTTGAGAAATCTTGATTTATTTAGCATGTTTATCATCGTTTCCATAGGAATTTGTTTGAAAGTATACATCAGTTAAAACTATAGACACGAATATATCTTATACATTTAAAATAGCATAAATCTAAGCGACATTTTATGTCGTTGATTTTTATTACTGTATAAATACCTGTAATAAGCAACCATTGATCAAGGCGAAGGTTGTATTACTGCAGTATTACCGTTTCTTTTGAATCTGTCAAGTTGGACGATTGTCAACTAAAGTCATAATACTTGTATGCGTGTTTCTTTTTCACAGAAACATATACCAATTTTTGGGCCAGCTAAACTTCTGAATTCAAACTAACAATATCAAAACAGCTGATATTTTGATTTTCGACACAAACGCATAAATACTAGCACGATACTCACTTTTATCTATTCCAAGGTGAGACAACGAGTACGTGACGTAAGAATCATATCCACTCCTATCAATCACGTTATCACGGTACGTCATAACTTGACCTCTGACCACTTTCTACACTTTTATCTTTAATGATACTGTAAATGACTTTCCGAAAAATTTTCCACAAATAAAGTAGTTGATTCTCGATAAAATTAGCACAGAAAAATGATATCAGATACATAATAATTTTATATGTGTTAAAACATGACATCATGTTTAAACATTGTTAAACATGTTCATATCAAAATGTTAATAAAGTAGATAAAAACACGTCTTGACATGGCGAAAAAATGTATTCAGGAGATAAAATGATACCCCCCCCCCTAATATATGTACGTGATACATCAATTTAATCGATTGAATCTGATATAATATGCTAGAGTGGCAATCCTCATTACTTAATGTAAGATAGTGAAGTGTTTTTATGTTTGAAAACATCTGGAATTGTACAGGTAATAAGTGACTGGCTGTAACAGTTGTCCTTGGTGCTTGTTATTTTTACTGTGCGTGTTTTTTTGTCTTTTGTGTTTTGGCACCTTGGTATATTTATGTTTGTATTTGTTTTCCATTTTCCTTTTCAATATATCTTTTTTTATTTGCTAGTCTGTTTATATAATTTATTACTGTAGATTTATAAACTTGGTTAATTTTATTTATTTGATATGTCATCATCTAATAATAAATCATTCATAGATTACAATGTCATGGAATGTCTTGGTTTTTCTATAAAATCTAAATTGAAATGATTATGTCACAAGTCAGAATAAGACATAACGGTTAAAAATAGAGGGGATTCCAAATATTATTAGATTAATCAAAAATAAATAATGTTTTCACTTAATGACGTTGATGGGAAACCCTTGCGGAAAAAAACTATTGTTCCTGATAAGATAACTTTACATTCTTGTTTTATGACGTAATGACAGCCACACTATATAGAGATACAAATAGCAACGTCCACCTGGTGATTCATCTGCGTGTGCGTTTTCTGTTTTCTGTTCGCCCACCTACCTTGTAATTTTGATACGTGACACTCACAATTTTTAAAAATTGATTCCGCTAGATTTTAGTATTTTAAGTATCCCTGCCAAATTACAGGCAAACCACTACATTTTTGTAGTTGATTTAACTGTGGTTTGTTCTGTTTACGGATCACTATAGCGATAAGATATAAACACGTTTTATAAATTCTCTTCCGCAGGTCCATTTAGAGAACGCTGACGGCGAAGTGTACATTATTTTCTACTTCACCACATTTTTACATAGCTTTGATCCCTTGGTGTGTATCTGTTAAAGACGTCAAATAGCATTCCCTTCTTTGTGTCCACGTAATTGAAATGAAGAAAACGTTTTCTTAATTTGCTTCTTGTTATGCTTAAATATCTTTCTGGGACATAATATATCTTGAAATCAGAATAATTAATATTTTCGCTTTAATTAAAAGATGTGTGTTGATCATATCTCATTTTTTCGTATATTTTTTTTATTTTCATTTTTTAATTGTGATTAATCTACTTTTTTGCTGTATCCTGT
Source organism: Chlamys rubida (assembly GCA_032359455.1). Lineage (NCBI taxonomy): Eukaryota > Metazoa > Mollusca > Bivalvia > Pectinida > Pectinidae > Chlamys > Chlamys rubida. The sequence continues at coordinate 2,064 of JAUMHH010160649.1, read as the reverse complement.
AGAAAACTTTGAAGGTCATTGACCAAGGACATATATCTCTAATGTAGCTTATTTATGTATACATGACATTTTCATGTGTGTTTCTAATTAATACGTAATTCTCTTTTACCAGAGTTGTCCAATTCCTATTATCTCCAAAAAAATATCATATATGTGTATGTTTGTAAGGGTCTCAGTAGGGTATTGCACGATCTCCATCCTAGAGTCTAGATTTACGAGTCTTTTCCCTGTCACTTACGTAGATTTACAGAATTTCAAATAAATTTTCACAAAAAAAAGATATTCTAAATGAAGGAAAAAATATGTATGTGCTTATTCTTATTATGTGATTCGTTATGTTTAACGTTGGTTTTTTATGAGTTTATGATGGTATTTCTACAGTAAAATTCAGAACCAATCTTACATGGGATTGAACGAGTTTACACTGGGCTTCTACGGGGATATAGATGATGTTTTTCTGAGTAGCTTTTTGTATGCAATACAAAACCTTTCAGACCTGTATTGGACGATTCCTTTACAGAGGATGTAAATTTACCAGACCATCCGTATCTATCATGTTACCAAGTTAATTTATTTATAATTATAAATATTATGTAACCAACATAAAACTTTAAGCTTTCAATAACAATTTTTGTTGAACTGAATATCATTGATTTCTTTTGACATATTCATTCATTTATTTATATTTATCTTTTTAATTATTTAAAGAACCAAGTTCACAACCTCTTCTCCGCCGCTTTTTGTTTCAAATATACTATTTAATATTTAAACTAAATTAACTCACAAAATCTGACTGATAATGACGTTTAATCTGCATGTTTTCATTAAAAAATATTTCCAACCTTTATGCAATAATTTGTGCAGGTGAGGTTGTTATATGCGTTATATTGGAACACAAAACGCTGTTAAATCGTAACGTCATGTTCTGACAACGTTAAGAGAAAGTTCCGCAGGTTATGGGTTTCCTCTCAGAAATGGCTTATTATAGCTATAGTTATGTGCAGATTTGTTTCTCATGTTAACACATTGCTATATTGTAAATTAACAGTATGATATTGTGAAACCATGTCGTCCATTCTGGTAGGGTAACAAAACAAAAATTGCCGTTCGCATGGACAACGCAACACTTGAGTTTGCGTTGCACCTATAAGGCTTTGCCTTACCAATTTTCGTATATAATCAGTATTCATGTTATCACAAAGATTTTTACGAAAGGAGATAAACCCTAACAGACGCGTTGCTATGGTTACGTGAAGACCTGGACATTTACTGAATATGTAACGTCAGTGTACCCAAAACGGAACACTTCTCAGTTCAATATTGATGATGTTATACCAAAGTATCAATTCCAAAAACGTTTGTTCGTCTTTCATAAAAAGATATCATCCACTTTTTATTCCTATTTCAAGTTGGTATTTTCAACACGTGGTTCTATAAATAGAACACAAAATATCATTAAGGCACATAGGCTCCTGAACAATGGAAACTGTATCATGAAAGGAACATTTAGGTGTTTGGCTAATATTGGGGATAAACGATCAACGTAGGCAGACAATTACGCATAGTTCAAATTTTTTAAACTCAAAGGAGGTTCCTATTAAACTTTCTCTCCAAGAGTATCGTTAGTTTTGAAAAAAGTATTTTTTTTAATATGATGTCCAAATAGATAGCGTCGCAGTTAGCGTCAAGTAAATTGAGAAAACTTATATTTTTGAAATTATTTCTAAACTTAAACTGACTGTGTGACTATAATCAATTTTTTATAACCTCCGTTTACAATGTTTGAAAATTTCAATTTACTTCACATGTCATCCTATGCCTTGTACTCCTATTGGGTTATAACGAGACCGTATCATTCAAAGTTACTTCTGTGGTATACGGGGCCGCACTCATGATACAAGGTCACTTCTGTGGTATACGGGGCCGCACTCGTGATACAAGGTCACTTCTGTGGTATACGGGGCCGCACTCATGATACAAAGTCACTTCTGTGGTATACGGGGCCGCACTCATGATACAAAGTCACTGCTGTTGGTATACGGGGCCGCACTCATGATACAAAGT
>JAUMHH010160638.1:0-17675 GCA_032359455.1 Chlamys rubida | reverse complement strand
CAGAACAGACGTTAAAGGTGCCACAGAACAGACGTTAAAGGTGCCACAGAACAGACGTTAAAGGTGCCACAGAACAGACGTTAAAGGTGCCACAGAACAGGCGTTAAAGGTGCCACAGAACAGACGTTAAAGGTGCCACAGAACAGACGTTAAAGGTGCCACAGAACAGACGTTAAATGTGCCACAGAACTATTTACCTTTTAAATCGTGTTTCACATGAACATAACATTTGTTAAAGGAAGTGATTGTTTGTAAAGGTTATTATAGAAGTAGCACGTGTATTATCTACAAGATGGGTTTCTTCCACGTACGCTGTCTGCACCCCCTGGAACTTGTCATAGCAAAATTGAAGGCACATGGTTAGCCATTTGACCTGTTTCAGTTAAAAAATCGACCATTCGTTTATCATTAAATTAATCTTCTTGTCTCATAAACAAGATGGTCCACACTGATCCTTCGGTTTTGCTATGCCATATTCCAGGTAGAACGCAGAGTGTTGTGAGCGTAACATCTGGAGTACGAGGGTGTTTACTAGAGTATGATGTGGTATTGATGTTTTGATAATGTGTGTCATGGTATAAACGTTATGTATATTGTTTCATCGTAGCTATTGTGACCCTACTGATGTTAGTAAACGTAATAGTATCTGGGCGTCACGCTTCGTAAAACTTGCTGTATGCTTTAAATCAGTCAATAAATACATGTCTTCTAATACAGACAGGGAGTTTAATGATGATTGTTGGGCAGTTCATTTGTTCAGAAGTTGCCAATATCAAGAAAGCCACCGAGATGTGAAACAGCTGTTCTACACTTTAAAGCTAAGAACGTACTGGGGTCACGCGAGTAATTACATCACAAACTGCTATACAGGAAACAAGCAATTATGATTATAAAAATGTTTTTAAAATAATAGTTACCAATTTCTTCTTTTTCAGCCACTTCTGTTGCATCTTGAGCCACTTCTAGCGTCTGTCTAGGTGATGTTTCACCTCCGGTACGGTGGCTGTGGATATGGTGATCTCTAAGATACAAACCCAGAGTTAATGATGCACATGAATAACTTGTTGCTAAACTTCGGATCCGATGCACGAATAAGTTACTTATATCATGTTACCACGTATTCTGTTGTATTTTATTGTTGATAGCAAGTAACAAAACCAATTAGTTCCTGACAATTCAAAATCTACATCAACAAACTACAATGTTGAGACGGATTTATTTAAAAATATAGAACTTGTTTTTAAATCCCATTTCAACATTTTTGTATTTCTTTATAGAATAACGTAAATGCAAAAAGAAATTAAATAAAGTTCATATTTAACGTAGTGTATTAATTACAAGCAAACCTAACCTTAACCCTTACCTTGCTGTTTTCGTTTCCAGGGCGGAGTACTTGTCCTCTAAGTCTCGATAACGCTTTCTCTCAATGTCGATCTCCATTCGAAGCCTCTGCATTGACACTGTATCCTCGTATTCGCGCAGTTTGGAATCTGAATTCAAAGTGATACGTATCAATCACGCTATCCACGTTCTAAGTGTTTGATCTTGAATGTTTGGTCGCCTGGATAATACATTGTACGTAAGGTATGATTATTAAATGTGAATCTGATATATATGTCTCTATATAAAACTGAATTTGTTAAGTGAGAGTACTTATAACTGACGAAGGGTACTTAATGGTAAACAATATTTATTTATTTACATTGTCATTGATTAAAAATATCGTTTATGAATACACAAAAAGCACAAGAAAACATTGGCAGACCAGTGATGAGTCGTTTCCATCATTTGTTCCCATACCACCTACTTTAGATCAGCTGATCTGATCATCAATTATTTCCCATGCACCTTTATTTATTTTGGTTATTATTGCTCAGTCAGACCTTATGCAATTTATTTTGCTCGTTCAGCCTTCTCTGTATACATAAATATGTCAGAATGTTAAGATGCATTACTAAGCTGATAATGTAGAAAGTATATTTGTATTTTAGTATGAACTTTCTGGGACTCACTCAGTTCCTGGTTGTCAATCATCACTGCCACCAACTGTTCATGCAGAACGGTCAGTTGGTTTTCAAACACCGTCAAGTCGGTCCTCTCATCACCAGGAGAGTTTGTCCGTCCGCCTGTCCGTACAGACGACTGCCCAGTGGAAGACAACATTTCAAACGGCTGCCAAAATTACATTTACTAATTAGCATCAGCAATAATACCACAGATACACTTATTTTACAAGGATTACAAAAATGTAAAATAGTTCGGTGATTCCAATATACAACATATAAAAGTAAAAACAATATAAAAGAAAAGTTAATCGACATGAGATGATCTATGATATATAAACTCAAAAAGCACCTCGGAAATCTAGCCTAACCCTTACCCTAACCCAGGACAGAAACAAAATGAGACGAACGTAGTTTTTTTCCCGTCTTCCACAATGATAGAACCAGAATTAGAAAGGAAAACATCACAGAATTGTTAACAACTAACCTCGCCATTTTGAATTCTTGTCAGCTCATGGTCTAGAGAAAGCACACTCTCTAAGGACTAGAAACAATATCCCAGTAAGTGATATCAAGTAGTGATTGACAAATCAAGCTTGTAATATAGTAGGTTTCAAGAGGACACGACACAAATCTACAAAACAATCAACGACATCGACATTCGGTACAAAGACAAGAACATCACATTTCCGTATTCTGTATCACTGAAGAAAACTTTAACATGAAAACTGTTCAAGAATAGGACAAAGCTTAATGTGACTCCAATGTTCAGCAGCAAAGTTCCTAGACATGAGATTTGTAGAGCTTGCTTTACCTGACCTGTTTTAAGGCCTACGTACATATTATATGTAATTAGTTGCATCATCGTTACCAATATACATGTACCTGGTAATATACCAGCCGTTTACTCACGCAACCAGATAGAGTACGCGAGCGATATCAAACAAACGTTTTATCAAAACAACAACGGACAGGTTTACGTCAACGGCAACAACACATGCAAAATACATGTAAAGCAAGTTGATGAAGGGATTACCTCTTCATCTGCTGTGGCCGACATGGACCCACTATGGCTATCCTTTGTGTGATCCTCCCCGCTCTCCTCCATACCTGTATTCCTCTTACGTAAGGAACCAAATCGGGAACGGATCTTATCCATGTAGACGTCAATGGGTGGTTAATTACATCACTACAAATCAAACTTTCTAAATATTAGTGGTTTTATTGGTTATAAATATCAAACGATTACCTGCATAACTGATCATCGGCGATTTGTAAAAATCTAGGGTAGGTAGGTAAGCGGAAGCAGAAGTTTTTCATTTGGCCTCATTGGACATCGTTCATTCCATTATAATTTATAAAAGAACAGGAAAGGATTATTTCTGGCTATTTTCTAAAGCCTTGTAATAAAACTAAAATGAAGAAAGATTAGAAAATAAGTGCAATAGATGTACATGCGTCACAATAGTGAACCAATTGGCGAGTGTTACTGATACAGATGGACGTTCCCATAAGCTCAAGTGATGGAGCACTTGGCTAGTAATATAGGTTCGAATCATAGCATGATAATGACCCGCGCACAATGAAATTTAAGGCATCCATAAAGCCACAGAGCAGAAATGTCATATATAGTAGACACACGAACATCAAAAATACTGTCTACGGTGTGCATGAGATCATTCAATTCCAAACGTAATGTACATTATTTAGGCCTACCCAGGATATGTTTCCACTTGAGCGTTCAAGTGTGTGTAATGAACATGTATACAATAAATTAAAAACAAAAAGTACACGTTTTATACCGTTTATAAAGTACGTGGTCATATAGAGGCGGTCTTACAATGTATCCTGTACAGTCTTTGAGAGAGATATGTGTAGATATCCGCAACATTCAACCTGATTCCAATGTCATTGTCTAATGACTACATGTATTTTGATAAGAATGATACATATACCTCTTGTGTATACGTGACTCGTACAGCACAAGTAAACACGGTAAATACCTTGGTATGAACACATGTGAACGTGAGTGACATATAACCGAACACGTGGTGTACATGTACACACAGCGTCTGGGCTCAGGTCCAACACCAGGAAGCGAAACATTTGTACTCGTCCCCATAATGATATCATACATAGAAAGATATACTGACCTATCTTAACGTAATCGTCAAGTATACTGAAAGTAAACAGACAAATCAATGTCATACAGTTACACAGTATTATTCTGCATCGTGTCTTTATCTTTGTTCGCGATTGTTTGATCGTGTGAATTTGTGTTTTCAATGTGCTGAAGATGTTCTATATATAGAAATGATATGGCGGGTACATATCTGGTGTATTCGTCGGTTACATACTGACAAAAGGAGGCACATCTAGACGGGGTCCAGTCGTTCCGTACAGTACGTACATATATATGGGTCAAAGGTTGAACGATACCAAACAGATCTAGACGACACCGTCGATTGGTATACATACGCAGCGTAAACAGAATAGCCGAGAACATACGTGGAATGTAAGAAAATCATGGTCACTTTATATACAACACACTTACCTGTTGTAGGTTGTAAATACAACCAGCCAAGTGATTCGTGTCCTACTTTAACACACAAAACAAATAGGCCCCTGCATGTAAACAATACACGCGTGTAACACTACAGGCGTATGGTATGTTAAAGTCCGACGTGCTCGAAATGATAATACACCCGGAACATTTCGCTGTATTCCAGAAAGGAAGGTCACTGCTGTCCTGATCCAGATTTTTTAATACACTAGTTTCTGAGGTGTTTTAAACTATTTACCGGGATGGTCTGATTGATAATTGATGGTGAGTTAATTCATTTTATAAATACATAGAAGTGTTTTATATGATGACATCATGTAACAACCGTTGGTCGTGCAATTGCTTTCTGTCATATTTCAGTGATAGAATGGAGGATGTACGACAGCCTCGTCTATCACAGTTGTTGACAGGTTGGATTTCGTTTTAATTGCCTTTTTCAATGACGTTGGATAGATGAAATAAACAGACAAACGTGCTGTGTTTTGTGTAATAGCGTCGGTATCGGCCTAGTTGTAATTGTTAAATGTCGACCGTTTCATAACAGCTATGAATTGTATAGGAGTTGTCCCCCTTATGCCAATAACGGTTCGTTGATTCTACTTTCAGCCTGCCGCTATGTGGCCAACAAGGTTGGTCGTGTAGTCAGCAGGACGTCAGGATTGGGAGAGATGGGGAAGTCTAAACCACCGATACAGAATTTCAGTGAGCAGAAAGTCCCCCTACAGGAGACTGTAACAGGTGCGTGTACGTTTAATATGGTCATACTCAATTCGTTGACTTTTTTGGCTAGATTTACAGCCGAATACAGGCTGCGTTCCCTGGCTTGAAAGTGCTTTGATGAAACAATCAGCAATATTTTCCCAATTTCCAAAAAAAATATGCTTTATTTTCCCAAATTATAAATAAAACAATCTTTTTGTCTTTTTTATTGTCATAAGTGAGGGCTTGTCATCCGATACTCTGAGTGTCTTTTTAATATGATTCGAAATTTCGAACACAATTTACATATTATCTCACACCTCTGATCTGTGGTTTTTAGGAGATGCACATGGTCCTGGTCCAGACGTTGTAAAGCGTGCTGAGAGTGGCAGACTGGCGCAGGGTCACACTAATCAAGACTCGGGAGGTCTATCGCCTTCATAGAGATCAAACAAAACAGTGAACTAAGTGTGGGTCTTCATTGCAGAATGGAAGTTAAGAAATGAAGGCGTAAATTCACTCAATTGTCTCAGTTTAAGCTGCAATGAATGTTTCTAATCTGAACAAAAAGCAAGATGCTGATAATTTTGCTGATTTCAAAATCAAATAACGAGGGCGAAAAATCGTTGTTCTCGATCTCTCCTAAATAAAAGGACTCGACTGTAATGTGTCTGATTCCTTCCTCCTTAATATCACTGACGTTTTATGACGTATCTGTTTGTAAACGTGTTGTCATGACACTGGGACAGCTGCTGAAGCCTATCCGTCACGTGATTGGGAAAGGATACATGTACTTATACATATTCGTTGTTATTTTTGAATAAAACATTATATAAATTAAAATATCTGGGTTTTTTGCGAGTGATGATGTTATTCCTTGTGGAAGAGGGTTAGTAGTTTTCTTTGTCAAAACATCTTTAGCATACGATACCGATTGCTTCGCTATAATTATAATGTCAAGAGACTGAAATAATGAAAAATTAGTTTTTATTTCCCGATGTCATTTTGAAGTTTTCCAATTGCATTACATTACGCTCGGTCAGCACATTTCATCGATGGGTATGCATGTTAACATATAGACCCTTCACACGTAACAATATGTTACTCACATACAATGACGTACATGTATCCGTGAGGTTTAATATACAGTTATACAGAAATAACTTTGAATTATGTGTTGCTCTGTGTTGGCTTGTGCACAGAATTTAAGTTTGAGCATGAGAACAGTTTCATCAGTACGGGCCCAGATACGTTGATGCAATCGCACGGTCGTTATGGGGACAGGGTTTTCTATTAAACATTGTAACTTTTATCAAAGGGAATAAGTTTATGCGCGTAACTATAGTTACATCAAAGATATCGCAAGGCACAAATGTGAATAATATTACATGTGGTTTTCCTATTCCCATGCATACAAATCGTCGAAGCAGATTTTGTTTTGAATGTCTGAGAAAAAAAAAACCGTCAAGGATACCTGTCCCACTACTGTTTTTTCCTATATGCAGTAACCTCCCTTAACCACTGTTTGGATATAACTGTAGAACAAAGGGCCAGAGCACTTTGTCGACCAGTCAGCTCAATCGGCCGGAGCGGTAGTTTAGCTGTCTCAAGTTCAACTGTTCGAATCTTGGTCTAACCCCGCTTTGTTTGTTTTACGCACAGAACACTTGTTGATTTTATTTTGTTTAATTTTATCATTATCTTTTCTCATAGAAGTACCGCAAGTTATCGTTTTATTTCAGAAATGATTTATCAAAGCTATAGTTATGCCGGAAAAAAATAGTTTCCAAAACTTAGTAACAGTTTTTGGCAGTGGTTTGTGGATCCTTAAATATGTATATTCGCATGGGATAAAACTCGCCGTTTGTGGCTTATGCCATTTGTGATGCGAGTAAGAATGATCTCCTTGATATCTGTGTCTGCCTGGAATAGCATACATCGTGTCTGTATTCTTACTTTAAGTTAACTACTACAATGTATCTGTTGTCGACAACTATCAGTTATCTGTACTTAAAGTTTGATGGTTCATTGTTAATTAAGATAGAAAAAGTTCACAGCAAATGTTTATGATACAATAATTCCTTTAATAGTGATCTAAAAAGATCTAAGTAGAGTGATGTCAATCTGCTTCTGGTAGCTCTTCAATTCCCCTTCCTGCTTGTGAATTTGGTGCCGGATCGTTTTCTGTTTCCGGCTTGTTTCTATTTTCCTTCTTCATAGCTTCATGAACTACAAGAAAAAGTGGTGATTACCAGTCGAGCCAAGGAATTTTAGGAAATAAAACTGAAGTTGGAACGAACGAATATTGTTGCGATAGAAAAAATTAAACATTTCTTCCTATTCATTTCCCCCTGTCGTTTACATTTTTGTGACTCATTCAATTCATATCAATCAAGATATCGTCAATCGGGGTAGTTGCAATATGTTTACGTACTTGATTGAGCCGCCCACATTAAAAGTGCCAAGACAAAGAACCCTCCCACGGCCATTGATGTGGCCGCTACGGGTCCAATGTGGAAACCGTCGTCTGGCATCGGGAGTTTCGAGGGCTGCTCCGGAGTGGTCTAAAATGTACATAAAAGAGGACACATCTGTGTAAGTCTTGTAACTACGAAAGGACAGTTTAGATCAGAATACCGATATGGAGACGAACACAACCCATGCTGAAGCAGTACCTTGACATTGAATAGAAATAAAGTCTGGCTGAAGCAGCGAAATGACCAGGTAAATGAAGGCGAGTCATATTGAAACCGCACGATGAAATGGAACAAAGACAAGATGGTAGCTACTAAAACTTTAAAGCAATCATAAATCACATCACCGCAATGTTTTCTGAACATTGATAGGACATTTCATTACATACATATACCATGAATAAACAGAATGACGAAGTTTACACAAATGCCGTGTTTATTTTCTAATATCCGCCATATTAACTGCGAATTGTGTATCGTTAGGTTATATTGTAAATATTGTTATCCCTGATATTTCACGAGAGTTATCTTTCCTGCACTCGGCAGTATTCAAAATAGTGAATAAAACACAGCTTACGTGAATAGGTGCGCGCGTTGATAAAGAAGCCACATTGGAATCATCGAAACTGCAAGTGTTCCGGGAAAACCTGGTCATACATGCAGGGCATTGGCGAATGTCTACGAGACACGTACTGAGTCCGAAACTCTCCATCTGACTCTGTAGAAGTGACTGTTGTACCTCTGAGCGGTTGTAGATCAGGATTACAGAGGGACGCGACCAGGGTAACGTCGTTGTGATAGGCTGAACAAAGAAAATTATAACAACAATTCAAACTTCACTTCGCATTTTCTTGTTTTCATTATAAAACAGTTGATAGTGTGCCCTATGTAGATAAAATACGCTACATGTACTCTAACGCGCTTTAAAGTACATATATAATCTGATATGCAATGGAAACTATAAACAAAACATCCGTTAATACAGCTTGAGAATTTCGCTGCCTCATCAAGTGTCTAATGCTAGTTCTATAAGGCCAGGTTAACATCAGAACATGTGGGTATGCCCAAGAGAGTGTTGAAGGTGGTTTTTTTCTGTTTTGCTGTGAGACCATGCTGTCAACGGTATCTTTTTCATAGCATCACTTCACTTGAATGCCACAGGGCTGACACTAATGCACACACCAAATGCAAATCTCAACTCCATTGAGATGCGTTGGCAGTGGAAATGCAAAGTTTGTCAGAAAAGTCCATCCTACGACGCCCTCGGGGATTAAACACGAGCGTCTGCGTGGCAGGATAATGTTAAGAACTCGGTTAAATTTGCCTATATGGATCTCAAAGGGGCAAGGACGTATACCAATAAGTCACCCAAGTTCCTGTTATGATGCAGTGATGAATTAATTGTACGTACTAAACTACTTTAGAGTACTTGTCTAACTGAATATTTTTGAAAGTCGATTGTCTTTTGATATTTAATGGTACATACATGTAATAGGTTACCAAGACCTACATTTAGTTATGGTTCTCGATACACCCTCATCCATTGATATAAAAGGACACGAATTCGATGTCGAAAACCCGCAATCCATTTTTGGAAAATGAAGTTAAATGTGGTAGAATGGAGTGAGTGATTGTTGATGATCTGACATGCTACCTTAAAGACGGGGATTTTTTCTGCCACACTGATCGTGTTGATCATTTGAACACGAAGTAAAAGCCTTCAGTAGAAAAGTAGTTATATAAGCTTAACATTTACAATAGTTCGGTTAAAAACTTAAGTTAAGCAATGCATTGACCGAGGAGAGATTTTGTTGGATGCTCCAAAACACGTCAGGTTGTAGTGTTTTGTTAGTTCAGTGAGGACGATCCATCGTTTTCGGCACTATTATATAACCTCACTGGGTAGACATCTGACCGTCCCAGGTCTGACAGGCCACACTCTGGTGGACTCTCGTGCATGGCTACACCATCTACAAGACCTTTTTCGTCAGCGTTAAGACTCGCGAAAGTTAACATTTTTCAGCGGTCTATGCGACAGTTTATCAGTATGGCGATACAAGTTAATGGAGGACACACTCGCAATTAGGCTGGTTATTTCACACATGTAACCTTTATTGAAGACTCGTAAAATGGATTATTTGAATTTAATATTTTTCGACCGATAGTATTTTACTGTTTAACAATATTTCAGATACAATTAACTCTTAAAACAATCCGTATAGTTATATAAGATGAAAGCACAGGTAAAGTGTCTTCTTCTTTTTGTGTGTTGTTGAGTATATGAGGAGGAATTTGATACTTCGAGAATGATATTTACTAGTACATATGAATATTAAATTGGTAAATAAGCAACTTACAGATTGCTAACCAACTGGCCAAGATAAATGTACTAGAATTGTACCTGTATGGTTGTAATGTTGGCCGCTGAGACGGTGACTGGAACATTGACTGTCGTTGTTGTAAACACGGGGTATTTCTCTGGACACAATCTTCGCAATGAAAAAATAGCATTCAATATATCAGTTTACTGTACTTTTGGTCGACATGGGTCTATTGTAATGATACGTGGTTAGACAGTACATGTACAGAGGGTTTCAACATCGTTTTCATCGTATTAATACAAATATGAAGGAAATTGGCACGAGTTTGAGGGTAGTTTTTCATATATAAATATTTTACCTTACAACGTTAAATATTTTTTATCAAATCAATATCCTGATACATTTGCTAATCACAATAAATCCATGACGTCATCAAATTGTTACTCTTGACGTTACAAAAGATTCAAATATCACATGTAAAAGATTAAAGTGACTTTGTTTTGTTAAACCTGACTTTGTTGCTATACCGAATATGCTGACATGACATTGTTATGATACTTATCAATACTGAAATCACTTTCTGTTCCAACTCACTGTCTAAACGAGCCTTCGACGACAATGCTGGTAGCAACAACAGGTCGGACAAATGGAATGTCCAAGGAAAATTGTCCTTGCTCTACAATGGTGGTCAGGATTTTGATTTCGTCCTCCATATGTACTTTACTCTCCCCATCTTTTCTTACTGTAAACTCTACGACCTCCTGTAGATAATTAAAACATGCATTTGTAGAATACTCAGTTTTTCATTGCACAAAAATGTGTTAAAGAATGTATTATATTCGTATCATAAGTTTTCTGAAGGTTTTAGGAAAAATGACCCTTTTGCGCTTCTTTGTGGTTAGCTCTTTCTTGAGTAATATATTTGTATTCATTATAATTTAAGGACCATACTATTAAAATTTGGTGAAACCAATAAATTTAAGAGAAGATATAATGGATTGATATTGATATGCATCCCCTACCAGCTCTTCTCATGGACGGTCAACCCCTTCTTGTATATAGATTATATTGTATATCATCGGATGATGATTTAAATAAAATTTGGTGTAACTCCACAAGTCAGTGATAAAGATGGTGTTTGAAGATTTTTCACTAGGGGACCCCCTAGGAGTCTCGCTGTGAGTGTGGTAAGGGACCCCCTAGGAGTCTCCCTGTGAGTGTGGTAAGGGACCCCTTAGGAGTCTCCCTGTGAGTATGGTAGGGGACAACCTAGGAGTATCCCTGTGAGTGTGACCGGGGACCCCCTAGGAGTCTCGCTGTGAGTGTGGTAAGGGACCCCCTAGGAGTCTCCCTGTAAGTATGGTAGGGGACAACCTATGAGTCTCCCTGTGAGTATGGTAGGGGACCCCCTAGGAGTATCTCTGGGAGTGTGGTAGGGGACTCCCTAGAAGTCTCCCTGTGAGTGTGGTAGGGAACCCCCATATGAACTTCTTCTCTAGGGGTGCGGTGGGCCTATAAGTCTTCCTGGGGTTGTGGTAACTCACTTCTAAAGTTTAGATTCGTGTTATCAACATACACTGAAAGGATGAAGAAACGCAGGGTAACAAAATAAGCAACAATGAGTTAACTAAAATTATAAAAACCGGTCAGACGAGTATCTTGGTCACTGTTCACTTAAACCGGTGTTTACAATTGTATTTACTGTCAATTTAAATCTTTTGCAATCATGGTACAGCTGATCGAAGTTCAGAGGGGTCAGGCTATTGCATTGCTGATGCACGGTCAAAAACAACAACAGGTTTCTATGCAGTTCCGTTTCGTATGGTTGGCGGCGCATGCTCCTAGACGATTTCCAAGGAGGCACTGGAGACGGGTCTTTTTAAAAGATGAATCCCGGTTCACTCTTTTTCGTCCGGACTGTCGAAGTCGTGTATACCGACGTCGTGTGGAACTCTTCGCCGACGCTTGCGTTCTTGAGATGGGTTAGGTTTGGGGGTGGCTCGGTTATGGTCTTGTACATACATGTATCTCACGGGGTAAAGTCCCCGTTGATTGTGGTAGCCGGGAATATAACCGCCGTAGGATATAGGGATGAAATCCTCCGGCCGGCTGCAGTGTCATTTGTGCAACATCATTACCTGATTTTCCAGCATGACAATACCCGGCCCCTTGTATCCAGAGTTTGTCAAGATTTTATCGCGAACCATAACATTAACCCACTCGACTGGCCGCTGTACAGTCCAGATTTGTCCCCAATCGAACATCTGAGACGAACGGACTTGACAGGAGGGTAAGGGGGCGTAGGAAACCTCCGCTACTTGACCAACTAAGGACTGCCTTGTTGCACGAAAGGAATAAAATGATAATAAAAATAAGAATTCATGGTTCTTTTATACCGCTTTATCACAACCTAGTTCGTAGGTCGTCTGATAGCGGGTCACAAATTAATATCCGTGGTTATAGGGCCTTTGCAACCACCAATATCTTTCTCAACAAACTGGAGAGAGTACCGTCGGTGCTGTCAGTTCGGCGCGCGCAGCTAGCATTCAACAATTATAGCACTGTCCAACCACGTACTCATCAACAGCTGAGTAGACTGGAACAAGCGAAGTGAAGTATTTTTACAACACAGTGCGTGACGTGACTCGAACCCGCAACCCTTCAGTCACGAGCCCGGCGTCTTACCACTAGACTACCGCGCCTCGGGAATCCCGATGAGAAGGATAAATGCACCGTAAAACTACATGCACAAAAGAATCAGGGCTGTGACATATGCGCGACGTATGCCCCATACGAGATACTGACGAGTCAGTCGATTTCGCTTTGCGTATTGGGAGGTACCGTCAAATGTGCTTCAAAAGTTATTGGTCAAAAATTATGAATTTTTGGTAATTTGTTTATTAAAGAAGTTTTTTTTTATACTTTTATAAAAATATTGTATATAACTTTCAAATACATAATATTAAATCACCTCAAATATTTCCTCTGCGTTTCTTTATCCGTCAGTATAATAGGATTTTTTGTTGCAATTCTGGTGAAAATTCACCTGTAAATTTCAGAGACTTTGTTATTAGGTTTAACACTCTACAAACCATTATGGTATGCCCTCAGGAGATCAGCTCCTTCGTAAGTGTTGATCACTCACGCTATACTCACAGCGCACAATATAGAGAACACTATGGTCACGGAGAACATTCGCTATAATACACACAGAATGTCGTATTTACATGGATATTGACTCGATGGTAGTACTTTAGATATAACCTACCCTGTGAATGGAAACCATCTCCAAGGACTGGACTAACACTCCCAGCAAAACGTTGTTGAGACTTCGAACAACTTTCGCTGTTAGATCATTGTAACTGTATTTAATCTTCAGTAACTCAAAGTCTATGCTGTAGAATGTCAGTTTGACGTGGACACTGTAATAAAAATGAATACAAACGATTCATCGTAATGACTCTACTTAGTAAAATAGACCAAAATTTCATTTACGCTGACATCCTAACGCAAAGTGGTACATTCCAGGTCACTAAAACGTTAACATTTTATATGATGTATTCTGATTGATAAATTATTTTTATCTAATGATGTATACCGGTTTTCCATGATTGAGAAATACAACTTATCAGCTTGTCATCCTATGCATGTGTTGCGTTATATCAGAACAATGGGAAAGGGTGTTGTTACCGAAGATGTATTTTAATACGTTTGTATGTCAATATCTGCTTCACATTTCATGACAGGAAAGAAAAAGAGGAAAATATACCAATAGTTATTTTAGTTTGTGATATTGTAGATTATAAAACTATTTATAGCATAAGGATTACGGACAGTTTTTGACCTGACCAGTCCAATACTATCTGGTCATTCCTCTACTACTTGCTCAGTCCAATACTATCTGGTCATTCCTTTACTACTTGCTCAGTCCAGTACCTATTTGGTACGATCAATACTGTCTGGTCACTCCTCTACTACTTGCTCAGTCCAGTACCTATTTGGTACGATCAATACTGTCTGGTCACTCCTCTACTACTTGCTCAGTCCAATACTATCTGGTCATTCCTCTACTACTTGCTCAGTCCAGTACCTATTTGGTAAGATCAATACTACTCTGTCCCGCCTCTACTAATTTGTCAATATCAACTTGGTTAGACCCGTATCAACCTTGTTAGTTATTGTCATCAGTTCTTTATTACTCGGCTAGGTTTGTGGTACGTACTTGGTGTAATCTAGACGGTTAAGTATCATTGTCATCAGTTCTCTATTACTTGGCTAGGTTTGTGGTACGTACTTGGTGTAATCTAGACGGTTAAGTATCATTATCATCAGTTCTCTATTACTCGGCTAGGTTTGTGGTACGTACTTGGTGTAATCTAGACGGTTAAGTATCATTATCATCAGTTCTCTATTACTCGACCAGGTTTGTGGTACGTACTTGGTGTAATCTAGACGGTTCCTGAAGGAGAAGCGGGGTTGGACACCGAACCTAAATCCAGTCCT
Organism: Chlamys rubida; assembly: GCA_032359455.1. Taxonomy (NCBI): domain Eukaryota; kingdom Metazoa; phylum Mollusca; class Bivalvia; order Pectinida; family Pectinidae; genus Chlamys; species Chlamys rubida. The sequence goes on along the minus strand of JAUMHH010160638.1, from coordinate 3,112 downwards.
GTAGTCCGTGTGATTGGATAATACGTTGACGTATCTCTCGAGGTTTGGGAACTGGACGCTGGCTTGTAGGTCTACACGTACACCTGTCTGTTTGATATGTTGTAAAGTTGAATAAACATTTATTTTAATTATTGTCAGTTAGTTACTGTTAGCATTGGTTACGAGTATGTTACTGTTTGTTCTGTTGTTTAATGTGTTACACTATATACATATATGTGTCACTTGTTTATATATATCACCAAAGACTCGCTTTAGAAACAATTTTCGTATATATTTGACGTGTATACGTATTTCCTTATTTTGCATTTCATGTATAGGAAACTATTAGTATAGCCTCAGTTATAAACATATTAATAAAACAGGACAAAAAAGACAATGTATTTAGTACATTTGACTGAGTGCGATATGGTACCACCAGATCTTACCCATGTGATAGTAACATTGGTAACGACATTTGAGTTGGGTGGCCCCAGAATGGTGGTGAAGTTTTGAAGCAGCGTTTGTTCCATTGCATTCACTTCTGTCGCAGAGAATGAGTTTAATTCCATACATGGCACGAAAAGTTCTAGCTGGTATCTATAATAGAACACATTAAAATCGTCTCAGAAATGGTTAAATAGAAGTTGTCATTATAACTCCAATAATTATGGAATTTTAAAAATAACAAATAACAAATTAACAAATAAAAAAGAAACAAACAAACAGTTTACCACTGACACTACATCACACTGCTGTACCTACATGTACTAGTAAACATAGGCGTTATAAAGCGTCTGTCGTTATATCGCGTTAGTAGTAGAAAGTAAAGATTACAAGAAATCTAGCAGTATATCGAATGAGTAGTATAAAGTAGTGGTATGAACTTGTCTTGCCATATATCGTGTGATTATTATGAAGCTGCAGTATATATGGGCATGATGTTATATCGAATAGTGAGCATAAACGAATCGATAAGAAAAAGAAAAGAAGCCATTAAAACGTTTTGACGTTAAGCAAGGGCGTTATATCGACGTGCTCTAAAACGACCTTGCACGTCGGATGTGATTCTTCACACAGTGTGACAAGATACTTGAGTATATTGACAGTCTGCTAATGAGTAACACCTCATTTATTTGGACAATGTACTGCAACATCTGTATGGGAGATTGTGATCTCTAGTATTTGGATCCATTACCCATCTCTGACGTCAACTCGTATACAGACTCGTGTACCTTGATTAACTAATCAAGAATGCATGGATCCATTACCTATCAGGTAACTTGTGGTCCCTCGCACAGTGCGACACATTTCCCTCAGTAAACCAAACACACTTCTGCAGTTTGTTACAGTGACCAGCATCTAAACTGCAAAATGATGAAATGTTTTATATACAAATAAACATTGGGTTAACTAGAAGCGATACAATACATTGATCCATTCATAGTTAAGAAGTCTAGTTTAGATTGTACCAAATACAGTTATCAAGTGTAATAATGTACCTAGTAGAGGATAACAATACAAAATGTAACAAGTATCGTTATATAGCGTGTATATTACCAGGTGCAGGAAACAAGAATAAAAATATACCTTGAAGAGCAGTCTAATGTCAATGCAATAGTATATAGTACACAGTAGGGAAATACACATTGTAAATTGTACCCAGTAGGGGAGTCGTGTATATTGTGTACCTAGTAGAGCAGTCCAGTGTGCAGTTACTATGAAATTTCTCCTGGAAATTAATTTCGTTTGGTAGATGCTTTACGTTGCCCTGAACGATTCCAAATCCTCCTAGATGCCAGAGTTCTTGCATGAGTTTCTCCATTCCCCGTAGGCTCATGTCGCCGGTCTTCTCAGCATCAAACCTGATGTATTTCTGTCACAAATACCATACACATTTCAGTAAATCTTATAAAGTATGCTACAATACACGTGTATCAATGTTATACGACTTGCAGTTAAAACAATATAATCCCTTAATGATGTCTGCATCATGCCAATTTCTAAAGCTGTAGTGTGCAAGTTAACGTTTAATACGCTTGAAAGGTGGCCTGCGATTACAGTCAGTGTTAAATTTCCATAAGAGGCTGTCCATCAACCAACGTAAAGATAGGAGGTAACATAGTTCCATTTTAATATTAAACGAGCAGACCTATTCACACTAGAGCCCAGTTGACTAACCCCTGATTAGCTTAATGACTAGTAAATATAATATGATTCTCTTAACGGATAGATAACGTTAATGGTTTATATAGCAGGCTCTGTTTACTTATGTTGTCATTGAAACTTTGTTCTAATGACTCAATAGGCTTAAGCTTTCGACAAACGATCCAAGAATACCTTTCTAAAACTGAAGGAAATTGGATCTTCTGGATCTCAAACTATATATGCTATTTCTATCATTCAATATATCCGTTTTATCTCTACAGTACTGTTGAAATAAACACAATCAGAACATATTGAAATGTAAAAGATATTCACTAATATCGTATGCATAGCTTTAATGATGCTAAATTACAAATACCAAGGACTCGAGTAACCTTACGCACTCAATTTATATACAAAAAAAACTATATAGTGGTATAATGAAGGAGTTTAGAAGTTCATCATAAAAAGTATATTCAAAATTGTAAAGGAGCTAGCAAAGGATATTTACTCGAAGGACAGACAAGGTGTTCTACCTCGAGGTCTATTGGCTTATGTTACTCTTCGTGAATTAAGAGATATATTTTCAGGATATTTTCGGGGACTGATCCTTTGGCATTGGATACAGCCAGTAATGTAATGTCGGCAAAGGTTTGTGTACCAGATGTGAAAAATCTGCAATACAAACCTTCGAGAATACATGAAACACAAATCTGAGACATTACACGCAATACAAACCTGCGAAAATCTATAAAACACAAATCTGAGACATTACACGCAATACAAACCTGCGATAAAATCTACGTTTAACAAACCTGAGAAAGCCTAAAGTTTGCGACAGATATTACACCCAGTGGGAACACGTCTTCAATAAGTCTGCTGAGGTTCTCGGCGACTACCTGTCGGATTGTCAGATTTGTGGTATTGGTGAAGTTCATCGCTTCATATCTCAACGCAACCTCCAATCTTCAACAATGGAAATACTCTTTTT
>JAUMHH010160627.1:0-17676 GCA_032359455.1 Chlamys rubida | reverse complement strand
CCTGGCCTCTGATTGGTCGAACTTTAGATATTGTTCGATTTTTATGAACATTGGTATATAGGGGTATTAGGGGACTGCGAATAAAACCGCATATAATTTGTTACCATTGCAACCACACGGAGGCTTTTGATTGGTTGAAACTTAGATATTGTTCGATTTTGATGACAATTGGTGTATAGGGGTATTAGGGGACTGCGAATTCAATCGCAAAGGTATCGTTGCCATAGCAACCTCACAGATTCATCTGAACGGTCGCAATTCAGAAATTGTGCGATGTCACTCAAATTTAGTATGTATATTATAAGTGTATTATGGCATTGCGAACCTTTTCTGATGCATCTTTGCGACTATGGGGCAGTTTGGGGGACATATGTAATGGTCCCCCATTACAATTAGAACTTGTTTGTTTTCATTTCTATTCTCGATCGAAATTGCCTCAATTGTTAAATGTTGGCAATTTTATCTTCATGTTTGAACTATTGTTAAATGTTGGTAGAAAGTAATTTCTTTGAACTTTTCACTTTTATATCAAATAACACATAGTTCACTGTTACATGAAAAAGTGTACCATGCTCCCACAATACATTTTTCCGCTTCCGACCTCCTGCAAGGACATTAAAGAAATCTGCATAGTTCCAGGACAATAGGCAGACATTTAGATAATGTATCGGTTATTATTAAGGTTCTTAAGGCAAAATTGCAAATCAATTTAATTTTCATGAACATTTATAAGGAATGCTAAGAGTCCTTGTGACGATATCTTATTTTTTTACCACATATATAAGACCACCAGCAAATCATTGACCAGCCTTAATCTTTATAATGAGCAATCTTAAATCAATGATAATGTGGATGTGTGAAAATGTAGTATTGCCTTGAGGTACATTTTAGTTACTTATGTATATTGAGAACAAAACTTCAAGCATGCACTCTTTCATAGCAAACTAATATGATCATGGAGGGCTTTCATATGCCGTTTTAGATAACAATATAGTTATAATCATTATGGTATTGATGCTGCTCAATGATTTTAGTTATAAAATATATTAAGGTGCATATTTTCATTCAAATGATTGTGTTGTTCTGTGTGATATTTATGAACTGTTTGATGCTATTTAAACGTGTTTCTGGGTAGACACTAAAAATGAATGTGTGGAGGTTTTGCTGTGTGATGATGTTATCTATTTATTTCGATTTTTCTTGTTTTTTATATATTTTCTTTCCTATATACAGCTAAATGGGCATTGAATAAATATAGAACGATGCGTATGAATATTGCACGATTCGTAAGAATACAGCATCACATGTATGTAAATAGTATGCTGTGTAAAATTTAATCACTGCGCATGTACACAAAAATATCTTTTACCTTTATCAAACATTATGAACGACAAAGATTTACATTTATTAATTAGAAGATTTCGAAAATAGCATTTCAGAACATCAGCTAGCAGTTTTAAAAAATATTTAAAAACAAGAACGAACAGGTTTTAAAATGCAGCTGTAGGTAAACCACGGTAAATTACTTATGTATTATGCAGTTTCAACTGCATTCCTGATTACTACGCCACTTGTTCAAATAGCGATTAGAATGCCGTGTACAAAAAATGTCGTTGTTATTCTTGTGCCAGCCGGATATGGTAGACTTCGTGTGGCCCATGAGCGATAGACATATTGTTTTCATTTAAAACGATGAATATAAAAATACGAAGCGTGGAGCCTAGCCCGTCGCCATGTTGATATTTAAATACCCTATGAATGGCGCAACCATAGTTCGTTCGTGTCTAAAACCAAATTCGGATTTTGTATAAATATTCGTTTATTCAGTTTGCATTGCATGAGTCGAATGACACAATGAATCCAGAAACGATTTGAAATGGCTCTACTGAAATAATGTTTTGTAAATAGTAAGAAGTGTATGTGAATATGTAGAAAAAACTAGAACACAGTTTGCGTAAACGGTACTTGTATCAACTGTACGTTGTTTTTGTGCGCAATAAGTAGGATATGTGTGTAACATGTATCTTTAATCATATCCCTAGAAAATTGTTCTCGTCATGACCGAAATATATGAATACTATTATATTGTAAATTTGTATGTAAGTTAATGGATTTGAAATGTATTGTAATGTAATGCTTCGCAGCTACCGAAATATTTTAATAGATTATTTTTTCTTGTATAAATAGAACAATTGTATGATGATTTCATGCATAAATTATGTAGACATTGTTTAATCTACTTTTAAACATTGTGTGGTTTTTGTCCATATAGATCACATTATTTTTGTATTGAACCGTTCTGTATACTCAGTATATTTCTTTAGATATTAGTCGACTTAGTATGACTGCGAGCGATACCATTTTGATTTTATCATATTATTATTATCATATGTGCAGTTGGTATACTGACATTACTTTAATTTGTTATTTTTTCCTTGTGAAATAATCGCGAATCATTCATTAAATAGAAGTGACATTACTCAATGATTGAAACAATCAAAATTATATTTACTCTAGTGCAAAAACAAAAGGAAATAACTTCAGGAAATGCAGAGGGTATTCTAAGAGAGAGCTCTTAATTCTACGAAAACTTCTGTATTATCCATGCCTATATAATGGTTGTCTCTTCAACGCACCTTTTACACGGGATTTCGTTAAAAATTGCCAATGCAAATGCTACAATATAAGAGTATATTTTCTAAATAACTTACACCTTTCCTCAAAACATAAATTTGTAAAGAGAGGAAAACATGAAGTACAAAAGGTGTACTTACAAAATTCAGGCAGTCTGTAAATGTTTACATGTGTCAGTAAACCTTACAATTACTGAACAGGCGTTCTTTATTGACTTCCAAGTAGTGATTTAATGAAACACAAATTGAGTTCTCAAAAGTAGGAGTTACATGCCACGGTTATGTATAAAGCACGTTACATACATGAGTAAATATGAAGAGGCAGGAGAACAAAGCTTTTAATTTATTATTTCGAAAGACCATTTTTCCATTTGTGATTAGTAATAACCGAACTATGAATGAATATTGTCAATATATTGTTACCATGTATTTATATATAGATACTTAGCTAAATTATAAATTAAAATTAACCTATACTCCTCAAAGTTGCGGTATGATTCCTATAATTATATATATTATGCATCTCGACTTCCGCTTAAACATTTTTTAGACTGATTTGGATTTCCACATTTTCGGCCCCTGCATCACCGATGAGGCTGAGGACGAAACAGCTGTATGTTGCAGTGTTATTTTCTTTTGCATTCTATATCTATTACCAAATCGTATATGTGTATTTTAAGGTACGCGATGCCTTAAAGATACATTTTGAGTTCATATGTTTATGTAAATCGTTTGAATAACACATGCATTTTCTTTAGCCCTAAACTTAATTCTGCAAAGTGTTACTGATTATTCTAAAGAAACGGTAAAAAAAATAAAATAAAGTACATTTGAAATTTCCATTTATGGCATTCATGACATATAGGGAGATGTTTTGTTAATTAAAGAGAGAAGTTTACATTTTGAATGTCTCATTGGCATAGCTATTGAAAAATATTGGCTTAATACATCAGATTGTCTTTGAAATACAAATATATATATATATCTCAATGTTAACTAATTGGCTTAAATGTAAAGTAATAAAGCTTTTAATACTGATGTTGGATTTTGTTTTGATGTAATATATAGATCTTCGATGAAGACCCTGGTACTTCCTAGAAAGTACCAAACGAATATTTCACTTCAATGGCCTTACCCATTCTTTGCTAAAGGTATCATGCATTGAAGCGCTGAGGCCTTAATCATTTGAAGGAAGGTACAAGTTATAATTGGACTGCACTACATGTATTTACTTAGTCATTTAATTTAAACATGTGTCACCAGTAAATGCCAATATACAGATTTTTTTTTATTTTGGATACGCATAAAAGAAATTATTTATTGAAAAAAATATCCTTGCCGAAAATTGATAAACTTTAACAGCACATACTGAGATCTGTAGATTTCCATTGGAGGCCCCTACCGGAACAAAAATTGTTTGCTCGCCTTTCATTTATTGTAGGAAATATGTTTGAACTGGTGGCTCAATTCATACATGAGTTAAATCAATAACAATATTTATTTTGTGAATTCTCTTACCAAAATAACTTGTTATCAAAGACAAAAAAACCGCAAACACCAAATTAGCTACTATGATATTTTATTTGTTAAGGTTTGGCGATAATATGGCCACGGCTTCATATAGATGTCGTTACCGACTCTAAATTAGAGTCATAGGGCAAACCAAACTGAGATAACTGCAGATCAACTTGATGTAACTTATGCAAAATTGCACTTGGGACAATTGAAATAAGACACAGATGTACACCTCATTTTTCCCACTTTACCAATTACTTATTCGACAATTATTGGTCCCAGTAGAACTATTTGTAATTCAAGTGAACACTGGAAATAGCTGTACACCTCAAATTAATTATGCTATTTAATTGCAAATACAATTTGTAACTTCACAAAATTATTTCAAGTGAAACTGTTCATTGAATGACAACTGGTCAATATGGTAAACCTTTGCACTGAAGCGGTACTGGTGTTGCCTCAAAAGACTGCTAACCACATTTGGAAAATACTGAAGACTGTGACAAAGCACCCATCTTACCACACTTCTGCACACATTTAGGGCTTCTTCTCAGTGAGACCACAATTAATCCATTATAGCCAATGTTGAAAACTTAAATTATACAACAAAATTCCAGCAGTAACAAGTTCTTAAATACCATACAGCTTGCGCATGTGGAGTGGGTCGGTGTGAAAATAGCGAACGTTAAGATATAAAAACTTAAATTTGTTTTGACAAAATATGATTGTGCTTACCATGGATTCTGAGATAGAAATAGGGAGTTATAGGGGGGATAACTCTGACAGTCATATGCTTAGCTAGGTTGAGGAGGTACCAACCCCCCTATAAATGTAAACAGGATTTGTGCTTAGATAAATCAATTTAATTTTTATCATTAAATTTTATTATCATAGACACAAAAAAGCAAACACCAAATGAGTTACATGTACTATGATATTTTTTTTTTTAAGGTTTGGCGATAATATGGCCACGGCTTCATACAGATGTGGTTATCGACTCTAAATAAGAGTCTATTCATTGTAAGAAATATGTTTGAACAGGTTGCTCAAATCATACATTTGTTAAATCAATAAAACACATCTATTTTGTGAATTCTCTTACCAAAATAGCTTCTTTTCCCAGTTAGATATTTCTTATTATATCAATCTGGCACTGCCTGTTTCCCTTACATGGGCTAGTCGATCTTATTATTAAAAATAATCAATTAAAATTCATCATTCTACATGCTGTCGATCATGTTACCCTATCAAAGCAAATGGTTGTGTAATGCCCATGTACAAACAAACTATACATATATAATGATAATTAGAACAAATAAGCAGAATTTTATCTAAGCATGAATCATTTTATTATTAAAGAAAATTCTTTATTATGTATAATGTGTTAATGTGGTAAAATATTAATTATCAAACTGGCTTTGAAAGTTAACAAAACCAAAACAAATTCAAAAATAAGAAAGGTTAATTGTTGTTTCTCCAAAAATAGAAAGATTTAAGGAAACAGTTTGATAGCGCATGAAAAGAGCCAATTACCTAAAATACCACAGTGTAGACATATTTGCACTTTTTAACAAAAGTAACAATAAACAAGGACAACATACACCATTACATTTACATAAAAAAGACAAAATACACAACCTCGTCAACCACAAGGACAAAACACAGAACTTCGTCTACCACGAGGGTAATTAACACCATCCCGTCAATCACAAGGACAAAATACAGAACTCTGTCTACCAGGAGGATAATTTACACCACCTCGTCAACCACAAGGACAAAATATAGAACTCCGTCTACCACGAGGATAATTTACACCACCCCGTCAATCACAAGGACAAAATACGCCATCCCGTCAACCACAAGGATGAAATACCCCACCTCGTCATCTATAAGGACAAAATACACCAACCCGTCAACCACAAAGATAGCATACACCATCCCGTTAACCGCAAGGACAAAATGCATCACCCTCTAAACCTCAAGGAGAACATACACCATCCCGTAAACCACACGGACGAAATGCAAAACCTCGTCAACCATCAGGACAACATACATCAACCCGTAAATCACACGTACGAAATGCAAAACCTCGTCAACCATCTGTAAAACATACATCAACCCGTAAACCGCACGTACGAAATGCAAAACTTCGTCAACCATCTGTAAAACATACATCAACCCGTAAACCACAATGAAAAAAAATACCACCCCGTCAACCACAAGTACACAATACACCACTCTGCAACCACAAGGACAAAATCCATACAATAGTTACAATACATAAAGACGAAATATTCCACAGCGTCAACAAAATTACATTAATTAAGCCAAATCATATCACCGCGTTCACCACTAGGATACAATATACCACAGCTACAATAAATAAGGACAAAATACATCACCCTCTCAACCACAAGGAGATCATACACTATCTCGTCAACCACAAGGAGATCATACACTACCTCGTCAACAACAAGGAGATCATACACTATCTCGTCAACCACAAGCACAAAATACGCCACCTCGTCGACCACAAGCACAAAATACGCCACCCCGTCAACTACAAAGAGAACATACACCGCTCCTTCAACCACAAGAACAAACTATACAACAGCTTCAACAAATAAGAACAAAATATACCACCCTGTCAACCTCAAAGACAAAATATGCCACCTCGTCAACTTTAAGGACAAAATACACCACCCCGTCAACCATAAGATCAAAATATTCTACCCTGTCAACCACAAGGTCAAAAATAGACCCCATCAACCAAAAGGACAAAACGCATCCCCCTGTCAACCCCAAGGACAAAATACATCACCTTGTCAACCTTTAGAAAAGGCATCTAAACAAAGAAAAGAAATATTCCTAAAATCCAGGAGGCAAAACAGGTTCTCTAGAAAAGTCAGCACGAGAAGTGAGTAGCAGTCAAAGACACAGTGACCAATTCATCAATCTGAATCAACAAGAGTGATTTATATCAGTAGCAACAAAATGTTTCATAATTGTTGTAAAATAAATAAAATTAACAATTCTTAAATCATATTGCATCCTGAATATCATCGTTGGGAAACCAGGTAATAATGATAGCCTTTTTTCAAACATATCTTAAGCGACGGTTAGACCGACTTCGGTAGAAAACCCTTCATAAAGGTTCAGGAGTAGTCAGTATCCAGAAGGTCATGGTGCTAAGAACAGGATCTAGACATGCTTATTAACTGTGATATGCAAACTCCATAGGAAATGAAGGCTGGTATGCTACTACGAAGACATGAAACATCACCGGTTCTGATATTTAAATGGTCCCAACTAAAAAAAATGTATCGTTTAAAGCTGTTTATAAAACACGGTCTGATATATCAGGTTGTTCTTCCATGTGTAAAGATATGTTTGAATTACGTTTGATTAGGTCTATTGACATTCCTATTGAAATCATTGAAACAATAACTCCTTCAATTATTTTGAATAATGGTTGGCTCTGTTTAGATTTCAAACACCTCTGTCAGTATGTCCTGAATTTAGAACAGACAATACAACTATATCGTCCAATTATTGCGAAGCATTTTGTTCATCAATCACATACTTCTAAATCAGTCAGGAATATGCACTAGCCAGACTTATTTCAGATGTTTTAATAGATTAGTTGGAAAGGTATTATAGCCTATCTTACCTGTTTTCTTTTGAAATCAATAATCACAATATGCAGGGACACAGATTATCGTTCATGGCAAATATGATCCCTTAGTCGAAGAATAGACGGTGCATGTCATTCTAACTTGGATTTGTGTATAATCAGCATAAATGTCAGTCCGGATCAGTAATTTTGTAACTGTCTTTCTGAAGTGACGACCCGAGGTTATCGTGTAATTTATAAACATCTTGTACACATATTTTGTAAGGTTGGTCGGTTGATTATACAGAGTTTAACGTCCTACCAACAGCCAAGGTCATTTAAGGACGTGTGCAGCTCAAACCAGAAGTTACGGGACAGTTATCACAGTAATTTTAAGATCTTATGCTCAGGCGTAACTTTTACGTTTTTTTATTATTGGTTGTCGTACTCATTTCCAAATTCCTTAAGTGATAGCACATATTGAAATGAATTGGGTATGATTGCATGTATGATATAGCATCAATGTATATTTAAATATATCAAGCAATGTGCGATTATATTTTTTTCAGATGCAAAAACAAAAATTAAAACTTATAATCGATGAAATTAAGTTTAAAAGCAAACCTCATTTAACAGCGATATATAAATACGACTGGATGGTGAGTTTTGCATGTCTTCATTTTATTTGATAACAGTTTGCTGCTAGAAGTGTAAAATTGTTTTATTATTAATGTTTAATGAAGACATGCTTGAATTGCATTTACTACTGAATAGTTTGATATGCGCTGTTCTCCAACGGTTCTAATGAATAAAAGACCACCGCATATCCTAAAATATATTTACAGAGTGACTGGAGATATAAGTAAAACTATCATTTAAAGCTATTAGAACTTTTCCGAGGGATGCAAATTATCGAAATAAGGACCGGCTGCATTTGTATTGGATTCCTCTACTCCATAAAGTCATGAAGTGTTTGTCACTTCCTTTGCTAGTTATTCAATCAAGCTAGTTTCAACGCTTCTTAATAAGTACAATAATATCAGGATTGCAGTTATGTTGTGACACTGTGTACTTCCAGAATTGCAATAAATGTAATGCGGAAAAAATCAAAATATCTTCAAAGCAATCTATAACATACTTTCCTAAAAACGTTTTATCAGAACATACGACATTTCTATTCGGTACAATACCATACTGAAGGAATGCCTTGAATCTTTATAATTTGATTTTTTTATTCGTAGAACGCGCTCACCAATACAAATATATGTTGTTGTTTTATCTTTTCTGGAGCATACTTTGAAAAAGTGAAAGGTTGAAAATTCCTACTTGACAATATCATTGCTGAATAGGTTAGAAAGTCTTTCTAGCATACTGCTGACATACCTATAGGAACAAATGTTTCCCCTCTCTTGGTAGACGTGTTTGGTTTCTAAATGTTTTATGACTCTTCTGTATCGTTAAGAATGTAACAATAATGGTATGCTAGATTTGTTATACTTGAATTTCTTTCATCACAATTTAAGAAACAAAAGAAGCTGAGCAGGGGGAAGGAAGCAATTTACGCTGAGAAAGGTCTAATAATTCCCCTTGGAAGGATGAACTTTTCCAAAATGTTTAATCAGTTAAAGACGCTATTCGGTATTATGCAAAGCGGAATACGACAACAGGCGGGATTCAATATATATATATATAACAGTGGAGGGTACGGTCGTGCCAAAACCTGCATTGTAATGTAACTTGTTTTGCGTTGTCAGCACAAGACTTTGTTTTTTGTATTGAGGTGTCAGTATAAAAGCATAGCAGCTGCGGCGAACCTTTATATTCCTGTTAGGTTCTGAACAAAAGAAGGCATGTAACGAGACCTATAGACAAAAGGTGAGTAATATGTGTGGTTTTCAGTCTTTCATTCCGTTTATTGTGCTTTAAAGAAACATCGTAAAATATTAATGTATTAGTCTAACAGTGATTTTCGATTGCAAATCTACTCATATAATTTTTTTAATTTAACCATGGAAATAAGTTGCAGTATAATTTAATTTTGTTTGTTTGTTTGTTTGTTTTGTTTGTTTGTTTGTGCTTAACGGCTCATCGACGTTATTTAATTTTGTAAAAGGATTTTCATTATATCTACGAAACAAGAATTGATATTAATAAGATAAAGTTTATATACCTATTACATATATTGTATATGTTTTTTAAAGGATTGAATTGCACATTCCTACTTACAACTATATTCCAAAAATGCGAAGCGAAAAGAGTTGTATGTAGCACGATTTCATACCATAATGACTGGTAAGACATGTACAGTCATTATGTTATGATATCGAACTACAAAAAATATTTTTGTTTGGTGAATGGTTTATTGTGAACCATATGTTTTACTTAATAGCAAAACATTTATTTTTGAGGCACCAGGTCTTTCTCCTGTGTAATTTGTGCGTCTTTGTTTACCAGACAGTATTCTGGTTACCGCTACTATGAATGTCTTTGTTTACCAGACAGTATTCTGGTTACGGTTACTAGGGATGTCTTTGTTTACCAGACAGTATTCTGGTTACCGATACTCTGGACGTCTATATTTACCAGACAGTATGCAGGTAACCGTTACTATGGACGTCTATGTTTAGCAGACAGTATGCTGGTTACCGTTACTATGGATGTCTTTGTTTACCAGACAGTATTCAGGTCACCGTTACTATGGACGTCTATGTTTACCAGACAGTATTCTGGTTACCGTTACTATGGATGTCTTTGTTTACCAGACAGTTTTCAGGTCACCGTTACTATGGACTTCTATGTTTAGCAGACAGTATTCTGGTTACCGTTACTATGGACGTATTTGTTTACCAGACAGTAATCTAGTTACTGTTACAATGGGAGTCTATGTTAACCAGACATTAGTCTGGTTACTGTTATCATGGGAGTCTGTGTAACCAGACAGTAATCTGGTTACTGTTACTAAAGGCGTCTTTGTTAACCAGACATTATCCGTTCACTGTTACTATGAATGTCTTTGTTTACCAGACAGCAATATAGTTACTGTTACTAAGGACGTATTTGTTAACTAGACATCACCCTGTTAACTGTTACTATGGATGTCTTTGTTCACCAGACAGTAATCTGACTACTGTAAGTATGGACGTATTTGTTTACCAGACAGTAATCTAGTTACTGTTACTATGGACCTCTATGTTAACCAGACATTAGTCTGGTTACTGTTATCATGGGAGTCTGTGTAATCAGACAGTAATCTAGTTACTGTTACTATGAGAGTCTATGTTAACCAGACAGTACTCTTGTTACTGTTACTAAGGACGTCTTTGTTAACCAGACATCACCCTGTTAACTGTTACTATGGATGTCTCTGTTTACCAGAGAGCAATAAGGTTAATGTAACTAAGGGCGTCTATGTTAACCAGACATCACCCTGTTAACTGTTACTATGTATGTCTTTGTTTACCAGACAGTAATCTGGTTACTGTTACTAAGGACGTCTTTGTTAACTAGAAAGTATTCTGTTAACTGTAACTATGGAGGGATTTGTTTACCAGACAGTAATCTGGTTACTGTTACTCTTTCCTAGTATTGATAAATGTGCGACTAATATAAACTGCAACACTTCGCACAGCAATACTAGCCTCGATTCGTTTGTATTGACATCACCCGAAAATAATCAGCAAAATATCGATAAAGATATGCATGTTTGTAATTGATGAGGTCCCTAATTTTTATTAATATTTATTGTTGTGATGGCATGTTATAGTTGCAATATTCTATAAACATTCAAATAAAAACTTTGTTCTCAATCATTCTTAAATCATTAATCTAATAGATCATAACAGTTTCATAATTTTAACAGGAACAGACGTAAATAAAACGTAATCCAAAACCATGAATACCTATTCACACGAAAGAAACGCCTGTTTTGAAGGACTTCAGGCAACATTGCCATCACTTAAACTCAAACGTAAAGAGGTAATTTAACATTTACCGCGTCGTTCTTTATTGGCATATCTTCAGTGTATGTGTTAACTGCTCTAATCATAATTGTTTAACTAGAATTTTACGCAAACTATTTTCTGTACTACCATTGACATGTCCGTGACCGGGTGGACTGTTATGTTACTGTGTCGAGGGTAAAACTGTTGAAAATGATTGGTTATTTAGTATCAAACTGATAGGACAAATGATTGCGTAGTGCTGAAGTACAAAGGGTTGTTTTTGCCTCCGCCCTACCCCGTTACGTTGGGTCGTTATTTCTAAAATTTTAAATTTAAAGATAGATTTCCAACTAATCTAAAAATGGTCGGTAAAGTGTCGGACTTTGGTCGGTTTGAATACCTGAATGACTCAGAAGTTTCTGGTTGGTAGAATATGTAATTGCTTGATAACTTGATAAATGTTGTAGTGGCGTGTCGTAGTATCATCGTATCGTACACAATGTGCATTGTTTGTATTCTATTCTGAGCGGATTAACTTTAACACTTAATACAGGCAAATCTTGATTAACTAGAGTTTGTTTATTGGAAACATAATGTCGAGTTATGGTTATGTTTGGTACCCACACTTAAGTATTTACATAAATATCCAATTATTAACATTTTTATAAGCAATCATACTAGAAAATAGCAGAAAACGTCGGAATTACGTTGAGTATCCCATTCAACATGGTGTCACGCGTGACGTCATTATAATATGGCGGTAATTAATACGCTTCTGATTCCTGCCCTTTTTAATGCATTACATTTTTCATGCTTAATGCACTCGTGAACTAAATCAAAATATTAGCCACACTCGTAATAAATATTTGTTATTACTGAATACACCATTAACTATCCTCTATATATACCCCATGTAACAGGACAGGTAAATCACATTTAGATGAGTGACCAGAGTTTTACCTGGGGGCCTGTTTCACCATTTCAAAACTGAAGAAAAGATCGAAAGATCAGCTTATATATGTAAGTAGAATATAGAATCAATTCCTATTTTTTTTGTACCTTTTCAAGGGTATTCATGTAATATTTTATTCTGTTCATATCTGTCCTAGTCAAATCAATTTTAGGTCGAATTACGATTTTGTGGACACTTCGGTATTCTCTTGTTGTGTTTTGCAATGAATGACTGTTAACTCAACACTTGCTGATATGTACGTTCACGTGGATGTCTAACGGCATATTGTTAGAACATTTGTCCGTTTTCATGCTACATTAACGGATATGTCAGTAATAATCAGTAAATTATACATCAAGAAGAAAATGATTAACAGTTATAAATCCTACGAAAGCAATATTTAAACCAGCGAACGATGGGGAAAAACGACACAACTATTTAAATGATTAAAACCGTATCCCTCAAACTCGAGTTGATCAATGTTTGTGTGTATTTAGTTTTAAATTCAATTCGCTCAGAATAGGGTATACACAATGCATATTGTATACGATACTACGACAATAGCATGCCAGTACTAAAGGTATTAAGAAACGACATACTCTACCGACCAGAAACCTTTAAAGCATTCAGGTATTTAAACCGACCTAAAAAGTCCGATACTTTTCTGATCATTTTTAGATTAGTTGGAAATCTATAGCTAACTCTGAAATTTCAGAAATCACGATCCAACGTAACGGGGAAAGAGCGGCTGAATAGATCATAAAAAACTATGTACTTCAGCACACGCAATCACTTGTCCTACCAGTTTAATACTTAATAACCAATCATTTTCAACAGTTTTACCCTGGATACAGTATCATAACAGTCCACCCGGTCACGGACATGTCAATGGTAGTACAGAAAATATATCTGCGTAAAATTCGAGTCAAACAATTATGAATAAAGCAGTGAACACATACAGTGTATGTGTGACACAAATATTTGGATAACGTTTTAGTTACGTCTGTGCCTATTACGATTATGAAACTGTTATCCATCATAATCTTTTAGGTTATTTTTTTTTTATTTTTTTTTTATTATTTGATTTAGAACTGAGAACAGAGATTGTATTTTGTATATAGAATATCGCAATTTTAATATGCCATCACAAAAATTGTTCAGAAATAAGTTAGCTCATACGTTACAAGTATGCAAATCATTAAGGTTAGAACACAAACAAAAATCCGATATTTTGCTGATTATTTATTAGATTAGTTTTGAAGCCAACTTTATTTTGCATTTACATCCTGTCTATTGAAATCCTAATCTAAGGTAATAATTAGGCACGCTAATCATCGCGCATAAATATATCTATGTGATTCGAAGCATAGCCGAAATTCTTTCCCTTATCAGAATGATACGGCAATAACAAATAATTTTCAACCAATTGTATTGACGCATTATCGACACAAGTTTGTGTCCGGGTTACAGGAGTAATCATGTCTCTCTTTCGAATAAAAGACGAGATATTGTTTAAATACTGGTTCTTTTTCTGGTTCTTTCGGGTATTGTAATAGTTTCTTGTCCGGGCCGGAAACATTTGCATTACTTGCATCACACACAGACGTTGTGCAAAGTACTATCATTGTGTCACTCTGACCTTGACCAGCCTTTTCAGGGTCATTTAGTTTGCTCTGTAACTTTTAAATCATTAAAGATGATTCAATTAATCTGAAAGTATAGTTGCATCACTCTCAGAAAATGAGCATTGAATATCTTAAGGTCGGTGTAACTTCGATCTGATGGTTAAAGGTCAAATAAACTTTCAGGGTATTGTGACCTTTTAAGGGATAACTTTTTGATTGCATTATTTATATATACATTATATAATATAGTATTATGATATTTTCAAATAACTAAATACATTTAAGATCATTGTAGATGCACGGTAATTTGACTTTATCAGCGTATTTTATATTGCAAGGAAAGGAGAAAGAGTATTTGCTAATAAGGGAAAACATATGTTTTTGTTCACAAAAAATAACCTCTTGTTTCTATATTTTTTGTTCAAAACAAAAACGGCTAATTTCTAGTCGCCTTTCTAACGCGACGGGCAATAAGTTATATTGTAATATATATCGTATACATGTATTTTTTGAGAAGTCAGCATATTTGTGCAAGTGGATGAGGAAGAGGAGCCAAAGTAATGTTAAGTTTGAGGCTTAAGTGCAAGTGCACTTCCTGCGTTTCTATTTGGTTGGCGGGCTCAGTTACTTATTCCTTACTTTTTTAATTTAATTACTAACATGCATAATTTGAATATATTTACACATGTAAAACTAGATGGCTGTATATACATTTGTATAAATGCATGTATTAATGCTCACCAATCGCTCCACGGTAGCGTACAATGGTTTAACCTTGTCAGCTGATATGTTAATATCAGGTTGTTTATGACGTATTAGAGATTTAATCAGTTGTTATACAATCAGTTATCAGATACGATCAATTTTTGTATATATTTGCGCGCGATTTACAATTCCTTTGAGTGACGTTGACAGAGTGTACAGCTTATAAGTAATTTAAAATTCAATAAATGCTATACTGTACGGTATATCGCTCCATTAGCATTAAAATAGTATGTTCATGTAAGAAGAACGTGTATTTAAAGACACTAGAATAATTCCTTTGTATACACAAAACTGTAATTCGAAAAAGGGATCAATGAAACGAGGTTTAAAGACAAGTATCATTGTAGCAGTGATATATAAAGATAACAAGATAGTGAAGAGAGTTACACCTATTTTGTTCTTTAATATGTGGGTAATTTAGCTGACAAACCTAACATTCGTTCATGCCACATGGATTTGTTGCTAAAAAATGACATTGTCATGCGATATCTATCTTGTATTAAAGTAGTCTTTCTGTTCTAAAAAGCTTAGATTATGATGCATGTCTTTGTACCCTAAACTAGTACTTAGAATTAACAGATTGAATCCCACTCATACTGGGAAATGTTACCTATGTCTAATATGTAATTTATCTAAGCATCGACCTTTGTTTTTATTACAGTAAGGATTTTGTCAACCGATTAAATTGCAATATATGTGTTCAGCCTGCTGATTAGCCTTTTGAAATAGCAGGTCTGTCCAAAAATAAAAAATAAATACTTATGCAAGATGTCCTATTGTATTACATGCGGAAAAACTATGTACCGAAAGTGGGTTTAATACCAAAAGGGGTAGGGTAAATCACAGTTTAAAAACCAGCATAGTACGATTTCTGTTTTTGAAAATATGTGTAAACTAAACAGGCATACATGTATATAAAAAAAATGAAAAAATGAAAAAATTCAATCGTCATTTAAAGATCGTTTATACAAAATGGAGGGGGTTGTTTTAGGTAATTTTCAAGTGAAAAGTGTTTTGTTTTCTTAACAATTTCCTTTCAAATTTATATTTTGAGTTGAAATTTACAACTTTACTCATTTGAGTAACTTTACATACAATGCATATTCACTACACACTTTCCTTTTGTTTTATACTGAGTTATGGCTTCTGGACACATCTCAAACTTGGTAATTTCAAATATCTCTCCGTTTTAAGTGAATTGAAAGGTATATTGTTAATATTGTATATCATATATATTCTATAATATTTGCTCAACATCTGTGGCTGAAGTGAGTTCCAGGTCCTAATTTGTTTTCTTACTTATCAAAGTTAACTTACAAATAAAAAAAATGACATTTTACACCACAACTACTGTAAAATGCATTTTGGGATAAGCATGCAATTTGGCATATATAGTACTTACTTATATGATGGTATATAATTTGTGAAATTTCTCAAATTATGTAGGCATGGTATGCCACTATGAAATCACCAGCATTTTCTTTTTCGTTATCGTACAAGAATGCGGCTCTGGTATGGCTTCTGATTGGTTGAAATGTGTGTATGTTTGGTTATTAGAACTGGTATTGGTGTACTTTGCTACTGAGACCTCTACCTTGACTTTAAATTCGTTCATCGAACAACATGGCCGCTCTGACCTTTACTTCTGATTGGCCGAAAGTTATAGATTACCATATTTCGATAACAACTTGTATGTATTTGTATTACTGCACAAAAAAAATAGTCACAGTTTTGTGATCGCATAACGATATCCGATTTAACTATCGAACGCCCCGTTCTGCGGTAAAACGTGCAAAAATGTGCTGTTTAGTAAGATCGGTTGGACGATGCACGGAATAAAAGACATCAGAAAGGCTCAAGTGTATTATGGAACATTGTATACATGTCCGTACTATAGAGCGGTTATATTTCGCGGGGTTTTTAATTTCGCTATATTCGCGATTTGACTAATATCCGCGAATTCTTAACACCAGCAAAATTATCGAAAATGTTAACCACTTTACGGACCCTATCGTAACATGTTGAAAATACTTATAACCTAAGGCTGGTATGCCAGCTGAAATGAACTAAAATCGGATTATCAACGGACAACTGGGTAGTTCATGTAAAAACATATTTATGTGTACACAGTAGGTGATTAATTGATTACAGTTTCCTCCTTCAAAGGTACATACACATTTGATATTTTTATCGAGAGATGTCACTTGCGAATGACGACGCTCGGGATTAGAGTTTTCAAACAGTTTACCTGTATTTCGAGGTTAAACCCTTAAATAATGACACTCAAAATACTTTGCACTACACATATGATTAGGGTTCACAACGATAATTAACCCTCGAGAATATGTACTGAATACGATACCGCGAAATATTGACCCCGCGAACTTAAAAACGCTATACAGTATTTAAACAAGAGGCCCATGGGCCTTAACAAAGAGTTGATTTTTGTTTTTAACATGAACAGAAATATTATTCAAAGTGACAAAAAAATAATAAAAACCACCTTATTCAATATCTAGCATACAAATTTAAGACTGAAAAGTATTTGAATCACCTCTGATTCTAAACAAGGAAAATGAAGAAATGTTAGCACACTGACTCCTTTGGGCCCCGCCCTACAGCCCCTGGACGT
>JAUMHH010160616.1:0-17677 GCA_032359455.1 Chlamys rubida | reverse complement strand
TAACTCATTCACCCCTGAAGACACATTTGAACTCTTCCAATTCAAAGGTTGGAATAGTTCATAATAAAATTTCAGGGGTGAATGAGTGAAGTAGAAAATCACTGAAGTAATGTTTAACATAAGAGAACCAAATCATACAGCATACTTGCTTTAGGAGAAGCTGACCTAAAATGCTTCAAATTTAGGGTAAGAAAACAAGTCTGTTGAGGTCACCTGAATTATAAATATTTCCATTGGTTGGAGAGGTGGAATCAATGAGTTGTCTCCCTTTAGTAGTATTTTTTTTTCTATCACAACAGGTAAAAGACACAGGTGTGTGACACACATGCCTGCCAAATGAGGTTTTCTACCGCTGATGGATGGGTACCGCATGTAGATCGTAATTGATCCCGGTTTATAGCCTACAACATGGTACATCATTCCATCAGACTCGGGGATAATAGCACAAGATTGGTAAGAGAATCAAACCGACACTAAACAAATATGGATGGAGCGGACAATGAGAGAGCTAATTGGATAAAGACACGATGATTGGAATATGGGGTACAGGCTGAGAAATGTGTAAATGTGAGTAGAGAAATAAATGGATCACTACACAATGATATATAAAACTTGTAGAATTTACAGATTAGGGCTGCAACCATATATCGCAGTATTTTCTTGTGTATCTTATCAAATTGTTATTTTTATCAAAATCTAAAAATGCGGACTTATATTTTGTTGGAATCTTTCAGTAAAGATGTGGTCCACTATGCAATAATACCCAAAAGTACTAGAAATTATACAAAAATATATTTCGATAGTATTTACTATTTTAGTCTAAGACAAAACTGGATTAAATCTTGCACTCAATCATTACGAAGTTGACCTCTTGAGCAGATACGTGTATCGTGATATGTATCGTTGCAGCCTAATTATCAGAAGTTTTCTTTTAGTGCAATAAGCAAAATGGACACTAAATCATGTAAACTGTGTCCCCTTCAGTTCCGAAACATTTTCAAATATTCTCGGAATAACTCATCACTGATCAGTAAGGAAATTTTTTCTTCATTATCAGACTCCGATGGAAGGTATTTTTTACATCTCGTAATGAGTGGACTTTTAAAGCAAGTCTAATTATCCGACCCTAGACAGTATTACGAAGACATGGGCTACAATGTCTTATAGCTATATAGTAGTGCACTCGGGACGATTCCAGGTTCTGTCTCTCATTACATTTGTATAATATGCTTTTTAAGCGATAATTGCATCCATTATTTATCCGACGGAGCAGAAATAGCCTGTCATAATAGAGGAGAGGGGTGAGACACACTCTAGTCCCCGTTCACACCTTCCTCGTTAGGCAAGCAGGTCAGCCTCTCAAATAACGCAGCAGTTTTTACGTAATGGTATAGAATAGCGATAATCTCTACCCATGGGTTTATAATACGATGTCAAAGTGATCGAAAAGTTCAAACAAATTTTTTACAGTAAGTTTTAAACTCCCCTTTGCATTCCATAAGATGCTAATGTATTAAGTTTCACGTCGCTCCTTTTTTAGTCCAAGTAGAGAAGTATCCGCCCATATGTTATACCCAGAAGATTAGATAAAATTGTCAACTATCATTTCTGCGCCGCTGTGTCACAGAGTTGAGGCGAGGAACAGGGATTGCCAGGAATCGTTGTAGATTTTATGTCTTCAAAGTAAAGATCAAATGACCACTTTCCAACCTCAAGTGTATTAACTCATTCACCCCTGAAAATTTATAATGAACTATTCCAACCTTTGAATTGGAAGTGTTCAAATGTGTTTTCAGGGGTGAATGAGTTAAATGGTTAGGGATGGTCTAGAATCTGGTAACACAAGTCATAAGTCGAAAACCTATAAAATTACAGTTTCAAAGGTTACACAGGATTTCGTTCTGTTACACCGAGATACATTCTATTAATGTATTATATAACTGTGTTTTAAGGAAGCTCCGGAGTCGTTTCACCTCCGTGTGTGTATATAGGACAGTGTATCTAGTCTAAACGTAATCATCTGAACTTGTCACACCTGACTGCCTCACCTGGCGTGTCCGCCCTCAATACACATATTTCACTGGCCTCATTAACATAATTATGAATGAAAGCTATACAGCGAGTTGACATGATAGGACATCATCAGGTTGTACCGACCTCTGTGATCTACAGGACTATCCGACCATGCCGGTCTCCTCCTCGCATTACAACATTAGGGAGCCGATTTCCATTAAAGTCAATAAACACCCCCTCTCAAAGTTTCCTCCTCACACTGACAAACTACCGTTAGCACTCCCCCTTGTCTCACTGAATGTGTGACCAGTAAATTACATGTCATCGGAACAAAATAAATCACACATTCCACCGATCATTTAACATTTGAACTCAAAGAGAAATTTCTACCTACATATATTTACACCCAAATGATCGATGGGCGAAATTCTAAGTACCAACCCAAGCAGAAATTCTACCAATATATTTTATCTATATTAACCCTTTCACCTCTATGTAACTTCAGTATACTCTACCATGCATTGATATGGATGAGTCCATTATGGTCTACAGTGGTGAAAGGGTTAATTAAGGTACATAGTAAATACCTGCTCAGAAGTAAATACCTGCTCAGAAAAAGAAACATAACTACAGCATTATACTTCAAACTGTATTAGATCAGTCCTGGGGTAAATCAGATGATACCTTTTATTTAGAGCAAGTAGGTAACATTTTAGGTCTTCAGTGAACCGTCTGCAACACGACCCCAGACATTTCCGATATTTTACTCCTTTGAAATATTCTCACCAAACTTATATACAGAATTGACATGTTGATAATTTCAGTCATTGTTACCCCAGACTTTTCCGATATTTTACTCCTTTGAAATATTCTTGCCAAACTGATGATATGTACTTATTGATAATTTCAGTCATTTCAATCAGTGTAGCTTATCTTTGTAAACTAGATGTCCGTGTTATATCTGACATGTAAGTTTGCGATTTAGTCAATATCTTTTATGATTGAAGGAGAAATTCATGTCATGGATAGTGAACATTTTTCAATATTTATTATGAAAATATGGGTCAGCTTTGTAGAATTTTTTCAACCCCGCATTTTTAATTTGACATTGGGGATGGGGATGCGCTAATTTGTCCACCAATCTTGTGTAAATTGTGACGTCTCGCTACTTTTGTAGTGTGATGACATGTAATTGTGATGTCATCACGTTGTCCTTTTGAAATAAACCTGACCAACCCTGAGAAGGATGAAAGCGGCTAATTTATTTTTTCTATATATATGATAATTTGGTCTCCATCAGCATAATGCATAATCAAAGTTTACATTTTAATATAACAGAACAGCAACAGACAAAAGATACGCTTTAGCAAACATAAAATGGTAATCTTTTCATGATGGCAATATTGAATTTGCATAAAAACAAACTGAAAGGTAAATTGAACAAACTTCAAAGGAAAATCACCTACAAAATAGGCAAGATTGCGCTTGCATCCAAGTACGTAAATAAAATCAAGGTTAGAATGTGGAGCGATACATAATGATAAATAGGTTTGTACAAGGTTGGGAATTACAGCCCAGCAGCCCAGCTGATTCCCATACAACCCCAACACAATAATACCCATTCATAAACAAGGTCTAGACATGTCCCCGTTACAACAGTACAGCCCCGGTCACGAGACCTTGAACACCCACAAACCCATACCAACTGTCACGTAAGGATAGCCTACCTGTCTCTATCTCGTTAGTGACTTGCGTCTACCTGTGTGGGGGTCGGGACACATCTCCTGGGGAGCGTCCTACATGCCAATACAGCTGTAAGTGTCTACATTACAAGCTTAAACATGTTACACTCTTCCCACTATTTTTCTCCACGCGATCAATTCCTATGAGTTCACCTCTACAGGGGATTTAAACCCCGACACACAATGACAAAACCGTCATTAAAACCGGTAAATCCTGCTCAAGTTGCCTAAAACACCAACAATGCACAAAACTGGAATAAATCGTAACCAATATATACATAAAGAGCGTCCTCAGAACAGGAAATACACGGACGTGAAACATCAACAATGAAGCAGTGCATTGTGGGAGAAAAGTTCACAAGGTTCAAAGATGAATGTAGGGTATGTGTGTACACATGACCGGCCCTGGGTCAGTGTTCAGAGGTAAAGTACAGGTAGGTATGGCTCGTTTACAGGTAAGCATGGCTCGTTTACAGGTAATGAGATTACAGATCCTCATCAACAACACCTGTTTATCGCGATGAAGGTGTAGCTATTGATGTGAATATGTTATCATGTTCAACTCAATTTACAAGATGTGCAATAATAAAATCATGATCATTTTATTTTTGAATATTTATGACATACCAAATCATTTTCATTTTATTTTATCGAATTCTATTAATAGTAACTGTTGTTTTGACCTTGACATCTTAAATTCAACTCTCCCTTTATGGGGAGTTGGCCATAAACTGTCACATCCAACATCCCGATTTAGGGTACTTTAGCAACTTCAATTTATCACACAATTTGATCAAACTTTATACAGTATGAAGGACAATTATATTATTTAAACGAAGATGATTAATCAATGCATTAATAAAATTTGCATAGATGTAAAAATAATTCCGGGAACACAGATTGCATGGAGACGTACAAGATACCTCGTATTAGTTTATTTAGTTAACGAGTGATCTATTACATATATGACAGGTTATATTTAGGTGCTGTCAAATCTCATTTTAAAATTCAAATTGTAATTGAGCATTGGAATTTCGGTATAGACAGAGGGGTGGGGTTTGAAAATGGAGCATTTTGATTTTACATACACTAAAATCATTGATACCGGTACATATCAATTTGGATACAAAATCCCCCCAGTCATTGTGTATGTAACACTATCACAAGTAATAGTATCTATATCGTATATGTAAGTGTAATTTTTGGTGGCTCATTTCCTCCCCTCTTCAAATATTCAGAAAACACTTCACTCATTCACCCCTATAATTTTAAACTGGACTTGCCCAGTCATTGATTTGGTAAGGTTCAAATGTGACTTTAGGGGTGAATGGGTTGATGGTTGTTATCTGTCCAGCCAATGTTAAATACCAGAGTTAGGCTTGGAATGTACAACAACACATCAAACGGGATCAGGGGGGGAGATGAAAAGCCTGTTACAGTGTTGGTACAATATTGTGATATTCAGATTAACAGATCCAGAAGCACTTTCACTTGTGTACATCAAAGCTAGCCCTGGTATTAGAGCTAAGCCCATTTAGAAGATCTGGGACTAGCTAATGGTAGTAGTGGTTGTTAGGTTGTAGTGATAGGGGTATGTAGGGTCTTGTGGATTTTGCCAGGTGTCCATAAGGAGCCAAATTTTAGACAAATTCCTTATAGAAAACATGTTATTGTAACCCATTCACCCCTAAAGTCACATTTGAACTTTACCAAATCAAAGACTGGGCAAGTCCAGTTCAAATATATGTGGAGGTGAATGAATTAGGACATATCCAAATTGCCCCCCTTCCTGTCACTTTCAAATTGTAGACAGATAATGCAATGTTTGAAGAAAAGTAGAATTTTTTGTATAATGACTTTTCCCTCCAAATAGTATGCAAAATCCCCAGGTCAGGCCTAACAAATCAACTCATGAACTGATATGTCTATTTATAACTGAATATGGAATCATCTACTGATTGGTCTGATGATAACAAACTATGAACTCATTTACCCCTGAAGATGCATTTGAACTCTTCCAATTCATAGGTTGGAATAGTTCATAATGAAATTTCAGGGGTAAATGAGTTAATGTGGCCAGATTGACACAGAGACATTAATTGGAATATTGCATCAAATCATGTTTTTGGGTTGTATAATTCTTATCAAACATATTTATTCTGCAACTGTTAAATTTTTTCTTCATAATTCATTATTCTAGAGACGGTGGCCAGTCTACTAAACAACATTTGGTGACATTTATACAGAAATACAAAATATGAGTGGGCTTATTAGCAGGCGTGGGCCTATTGCTGGACAAATACAGAAATATAGATACTGACATTGCTTTGATACTTTGACCTCTATCACTCAAATTACACAAACAGATCACTGCATCACGTATCTCATCACAAGTGACAAACCCCTGCGAACCATTCACCTGGACCCCTATTCATAAAACAGAATCCATGCCCGAGCATGAAAACGGTTTAATGAATAAACAAACATATTTTACCATCAACAAACATGTTCACTTCTGGATGTCAAGCTGACAATGACAACAGATTTTGAGATTGACAACTTAGTGGTGGTCTGATCATATGATATGATTTGTAAGTATTGTCAACTTACACAGCAAACAACACGAAAGAAAACAAGAAGATTGATGACTAACCATATACTTTTAGACCCTGTTTAGAAAACAAATTAGCCACTTGGATGACGATGTAACCCTTTAAGATGTTCCAACTAAAGCTATATTTAGCTAGACAGGGCTCGGGACAGCTCTGAGCTTGTAAACAACAGAGATGCAGGTAAAAGGGTACGATATTACACATCTGACAGGGACTCGAGCAATGCTGCAGTTAGGATGAGGTCATGTTAGCTTGACAACAGATGGTAGAGGCCAGCTTTACTGGTGAGACAGGTACACCATAGGGCAAACAGGTACAACACAGGCCAGAAACAGCACCCAACAAAAGTTTGGATTAGACACATTGTGGGTTGCTTCTTCGTGAAGAAAAATTCATAAATCTACATATACCGTATTTTGATATTTTTGTAGTATATATAAACGTTATTCATTTTACACCAGTTACGAAACAAGTTATTTCAACTTATATTAATCACTCTTGTTAGCCTGGATGGAAGCGCGCGCAGGTCTTAATATGGGAGGAAACTGGAGCACCCAGAGTATTGTTGTAGTAGGTATAAGGGTTTCAGTAGACCCCTCCAGGATATGATTCAAACTCCCCAAAATGAGATACGACTCTTCAGGTTCAAAGAAGATGTCTTTTCGACATGTGTTATGACCCTTAAGATATCAA
Organism: Chlamys rubida; assembly: GCA_032359455.1. Taxonomy (NCBI): domain Eukaryota; kingdom Metazoa; phylum Mollusca; class Bivalvia; order Pectinida; family Pectinidae; genus Chlamys; species Chlamys rubida. The sequence goes on along the minus strand of JAUMHH010160616.1, from coordinate 10,617 downwards.
GGAAAAGGTGTTTTGACTTCTGAAATTGCTAAATTTCAAGGGTCAATTGAAAGCCCTGAGGTATCTGGGATTGTATACCGTATTGAAGAATGATACTGTATAGTTATTCGGACAAACCAAATGGTATTTTAATATATTATACTATATTCATTTTACAATTATGAAACAAATTATTACATCTTATACTAATCACTCTTGTTGGCCCAGATGTTGGTGCGCGAGGAGTCTTACTGTGGGAGGAAACTGGAGTACCTGGAGAAAACCTACATGGTCGGGCAGGTGACCCCAAACATTTTCACGTCCGTTCGGAGAATCAAACCCCGGCCGCCTTGGTAAAAGGCAAGTGCGCTATCCACTGGGCAACCCGACGACCCATTGTGGTATTTTGATGTTCAACGCATTATGCAAAAGGGCTTGCAATATATTTTATATATGGAAAACCGTATATCAAACCATGGCTGTCATGAGGACATTAAACCCCAGACATACATTTTGCTTCCCGCGAAACAAAGAATCAATGGCATCATGGGCGCAAAGTATCATGTTATGATGTAGAGTTTGTGTATTGTCCGAGCACTTTCCTGAATCCCGAACATCTATGAACTATTGTGCAGAAACAATCTACCAGCGCAAACAGACCGAACCATTCATAAGCGCTGCGAACTCTCTCAGATCAAAGTTATCATCACTACGCCTCCACGAATGATTGTCAATGGACCGTCGCAAATGTTGGCTTCACGAATAATGAATTAATTTCCATTAATGGGAAAATATGTCGTTTCTTTACTTGCATAAAAACGGTGACATTTTGTGAGCAGGGTGACGAATCCGTCGGGAATGCAATCAGTGTTACTGTAATGTTAACATTAGGGACGCGATCAACAGTTTCTGGGTCCCCTGGTACAGGCCAAAACAAAATATAACCTATATCAAGGGGATAGGAATCTGGGTCAATCACATATTGTATTATATACAAGGATAACTGAGATCCAACACCCACTAGTGAACGCAGTGTTCCCACTGAATTTTAGATTTGGGGGTATACTTGATTCATTTTCAAGATTCTGTAACCCGAGGTACTTAGTTACATAGGGCAATTGCCGAAAACTTGGAGTACAACCATCTGTTTTGGGGTTGAAAACCCTCATTTTGGGGTTTCTGAGAACACTGCTCAGTGAAGTGCTGCGTACCCCAGTTGACGAATTCCGAAATAGAATTCACTAGTTCGGCCATAAGAGTTATTGTAATTCAAAAGAATAGATGACCACTGACCAGACACTATTGAATGGGGAGACTCTGCAATATTTTCATATATTGCTCAAAATATATTTGGTTCTAATGAAATGAGAAAGATTTCCATATCTAGCCTGGCCTGAATATTTTTTTCTTCAGAAGCAAAAGTCTATATGGAATCCTTTAATATATACATTTGATTTCCCTCAAGGTAACACAATGATGCAAAATCATTTTCTTGTATTTTTAATCAGCCCAGCAGGCCTTTTGGATCTGGACTTCATTATTTACGGAGTTTTAAAACCAGCTGATCTTGCCGGCATGATTTTTTTTTTTTTTTTTTACTCATTCATATATCTACACTAGACTTGCCCAGTCCTTGATTTTGGTAAGGTTTAAATGTGACTTTAGGGGTGAATGGGTTAAATACAGACAGTAGATCTTTACACTGAAATGAATTTTTGTAGAAAAGACTGTTTGTTTATTAAAACTTTTCAAAAGATGAAGAAATACTGCGTATAAAATCAAGAATCTTGGTCTTTTTACTGTGTCAATGTCAGATTGTTTATCAATAATATCAGACCATGTTCACCTCTGTCTAAGCAAACATATATAAAACAGACCTTGTCTGGTACACAACGGGATGATTCATCATCAAAGCCTGGTACATATATATAACATTGAATGAATCGTCAACTTGTGTCAGCTTTGATCTAAACGTATACAATTGATTTATCTACACCGATTGTGAATGAATAAACGGTACCTATCGATGATTCAAATATATGCAAACATGTCGGACTTTTTATCGTCTCTGTCATGACAAGACAGAATCTGTCATTTATAGAAACTGCAAATAAATATGAAATTCAAATTTGAACTGTAATTAGTCCATACATATATAGGTAACTTGATTAAAAGGCAGAATATAGTAAGATGTCTGTCAGCAGTGTAATCAACCTACAAAAGATTAGAGTTTCATCAAATGATTCAATGCTATATCGAAAGAAAAAAAGTTTTGATTTTTTAAAGAGCCTTTAACCCAATATTGAATCTACCTATCATGTTTAATTTCAAGTCAAATAACATCTTCAATAAAAAAAAAAGTTTTTATTTTTTGAAAAGCCTATATAACCCAATATTGAATCTACCTATCATGTTGAATTTTAAGTCCAATAACGTCTTCACGATCTTAACCATTTCAATGTGAAGCCTAGATCTCAATTGTACTAAGGTGAACAAACGGCTGAACTCGCCAAAAACAAATAATCGGCCTAATTACAGGGATAACAATAACTAGTTATCATATTTGATTTATAAACCTGTTTTCTTGTTCCTGTCAAAGTAATCTTTTAACAATTTTCAAAGCTTTTAACCAAGGAAAGTAATGACTGTTATTAAAAGTTGATTAATAACCCTATTTTTTTGTACCTACCAAAGTATTCTTTTCACAATTTTCATAACTTTCAAACTTCTCTGTCCTATCAACTGATCTTACATAACATCCTGGCTATGTATGTATTAATATCTCAGTACAGGTCTATATACTGATTGGGTAGCATTGCCTGTGACACCCATTGCCCGGGGCCAGCTTCTGTATGACAGTGAGGAGGAAGTGATTATGTCACTGGCCCACTGACCTTAGGGGTGGGTGGCTAATCCAGCTAACAGTAGTCCATCTAGCTATGTAAACAGTAGTGAGGGGGATGTACTGGACAATGGTCATTTCGGGTCATGGTCTATCAACTCATTCACCCCTACATATTTATACTGTACTTGCCCAGTCTTTGAACTGATCAGGTTCAAATTATGTAGTTAAGGGTAAATGAGTTAAACACTGAGAATGGACTGGACTGGACAATGGTCATTTCAGGTCATGGTCTACTGAACACTCATCACAATGGTGGACTGAGGAATACTGGACTGGACACTGGTCAGTTCAGGTTATGGTCTATTGAACACCCATAACAATGGCTAATCCAGCTAACAGAAGGACACTGGTCATTTCAGGTTATGGTCTAGTACACAAATCAATGATGCATCACAAAAGTGGCTTGAGGGAGTGGGCACTGGTTATGTCAGGTTAGGGTTTAGTACACATCCAAAACAACCAGTGCAGAATTGGAGGTAGGGGTGGTATGATATCTAGTACAGTTACAATTACACAAACACAACAGCCGAGAAATTATTTCAGATATATATTTACAATTAAAGAAAACATGGAAGGGATCATATGTCTTGCAGGGGAAAAAAGTCAACTCCATATCTGCTAAAATGAAGAGAACAAAAGTGGGTCAGTGAGTGATACTTAACTCATTCACCCCTAAAGACACATATGAATTCTTCCAATTCAAAGGTTGGAATTGTTCATTATGCAATTTCAGGGGTGATTTAACAGTAGATTTTTGGTGGAGTGCTTATAGAATGAAATCAGACTGACAGGTATATGGTATATGGGTCAAGTCCACTTGAATAAGTAGGACAAACATGCACCTAACACTCCTGAAAATAGGGAACAGGGTAAGCCCCAGACATCCATACAAACAGGAAAGAGGATTAGAAGGGGCCAATAATGATAACTACAAAAGTAAATCAGAAGGACAAACCCCTACAGATTTCTGCTGAGGGTGATTGGTGTCTTGGACATACACACTATACACTGTTGAGTACATCCAGGAGGAGACAGAACACAATGGCTGATTGTGGTCTCCTATCACTTAGCCATAATGCCAGTAGGGGTTTTAAGTACGGGGTGGGGGCTAGGGATGTTATAATCATTACTGTCAGACTTGAACAAGGGTAGAAGTTGTCGTGAGGGTGGGGCTGGAAATATTGTTGTTACGATGGAGATAGAGGACGGCTTTGTTATCTGAAGGTGGTGATGAATGCTAAATTGAATTTTTTTTTCTTCAAGAATTTAACAATATTAAGAAACGTTTATAAATCTGAACACCTTATCCATGATCAGGTCCACGTTCTATAACTGAGAAATTCAACAGAAAGATGGATGGTACAGCTACCAGGGAATATGGGGTTATTATTTAACTCATTCACCACTGTAGACCATAATAGACTCATCCAGATCAATGTATGGTAGAGTCTACTCAAGTTACCTAGGGGTGAAAGGGTTAAAGGGATGCTATGTTATTGTTATCACAGTTGAGAGACACTCTTTTGTTTTTGTTTTTGATTTTCACGGTTGAGAGCTATTCTTTGTTATTGCTGTCCTGGCTGAGAAAAGCGTTTCATCCAGTCAGCAGGGATGCAGATGAATTTTTAATAGGAGAAACATTGTAGTACTCCATCATCATCACACACACATACTGGAAGGTCAGCAGGTCACATTTACATTCTCCCTACCGCTCCATTCAGATATCACTGACCAATGAGATATGTAGTGTATGTGTTAGCCAGCTGTGGGATGCTACCAGCTGTTGTGTTACCTATACCCCCTGCTGTGCATACACATACACTACAGTCAGATAGGCTAACATCTATATGACAACCATCAGGCAATCAGGCTATTTTTGGATTCCTGTTTTTTCACTTACATTTCCCACATACTTGAGTACATACATACACGAGACCAAATTAGACAGGCCGAGCATCCTCATATTTCCCTGACGAGATTTCAAGGATGTAAACAATTCGGAGAAATCTTTTGTTTTTCTTTTAGAATATAATACATCCTGTTTATATACAATTTATTTTACAGACTGTCAAATATTTTTTCCGAAAATATACATTTTTATAAAAACACCTTTCAAGTTTTGAATAATTACTTCACCTCTGAACTCACAGGACTTGTATCATACCACTTGTAAACATTTCAACAGATTTAGTGAAAGAATATCAAATATTATGTTTGAAAATATATTTTACTAATTTACATACGGAACAAGTTTAAAGATTTATTTTATTTTATCAGATACGTTACAATGTATTATATGTGGTATCAAAATGCAATCATTCAGAAAAGTGATAAAATACATAAATTTACAATAATGATATTAGTTGTCAACAGAATGTGAAGTATAGTTTTTTGTTACAAAATAACAAAGGCCATTATTTCATCTAAAGATGATTTTCTCAGATGATTTAAAATTACGAATTACTATCTTAGCTCTAGACTTTGTACATCTGCTGTACATTCAATAAGAAATGAAAACAATAAACTTCTTAATTAGATATATGTAATCTTATTTCATGTTTAATGTAGGTTTAAGTTACAGCCAAACCTCCTGAAATTGCACTGAGACACCCATACATTTAAATTGAAAACAAAGGATGGACAAAGCAAGGAGAAGGTTTTTTTTGATGAAGTAAGATCGGATCTAAAAATAGCCCTGAGGAAAACTGAAGTCATCCGGAGCTAAACATGACAAAGAGAATACAGAGTTAGAACGGAGAAAAAGATATATATACCACAAAAGGTGTCTGTGTACTGACTAACACACATTATCATTATACAGTAAACATACCCATCTCATCTTAGTGATAATCTCCTGACAATCCAGTGGTACAGAGCTTCATGCTGATATCATTGTGTACGCCTGTATCCGTCATGTAAACAGCTATATATATATCTATATATATATAATATATGTATCCCCTGTAAAAAAACAACTTAAGGCCCTCCAGTGCCAAATACCTCTCCCCTAGACCAAAGAGCTCCTAACCACAAATATGTGTTGGGGGAGGCATCTATTCTTGGTGGTAATTTCATTGATGTCACCGGCTAGTGTTATTCATTGTACACATAAACAGACAATACAATCCCACAGCTGGTCGGGTAAACAATTGGATTTAAACAGTGAAACTGGGGTTCGCCCACTTGACTTCCATTTAGGAACACTTGGTATGCGTTTGGGATAAAGTTTCATTTATGAAAATCAAAAAGTTTGAACAGATTGGTACACCTACTGTCACATACACAGGCCAGGACTCCATGCTGAAAACAGCTGGCTGTGTTTACGTCACATGATCCAATGATTCACTGAGAAAGCCCTGCAGCCAATCACAGCACAGTTCATGTGCAATGACCTAGTTGTTGCCAGGCAGAGTTGCTAAAAATAACTACTGGCTGCTCAGTTGTCAATCTCCCATGGTCATGTGATATAAGATATTTAAGGTCATGGTTCAGGTGGGGGTAAAGTTCAGAGGCCCAGGTAAGGGGTAATTTGCCCAGCTGTTATCTCCGGTGCAGCACACATTCCTCAGACACAGGGTGATATACATGTAGGTAAGGTAGGTATGAGTCGGTATTGTTGCTGTGTATTATCACTGTACAGGCACAGCAGGGGTTAGGCCATTCAGACAAGATCATCTGACTGGCTCTTGAGTCAGTTTACAAAACACACACACACACACCGGCCTGCAGAATTACCCCTGTATCAAATCTAATACCTCCACAATCATTATCGGTTTTATCTTTAATGAATAATGTTTAAATAGCCCAGATTACAATAATCATTTATACCCTTAGGAAATATTTAAATGTAAATCACATAAAATTTAATTACAGAGCATATTTGTTAAAACATAAATTACATTAAAAGTAGAAGATTAATATGCAATGTTTACAAGAATATTATAATATCATTAACAACAAATTAGCATTTTTTTTTTTTATCAAATTCTGTTTTACGAAATGTTTGACAAATATGATACTTACTTGACCCAAAACAGTGTTCTTCTATGGTACGATTGCAACAATAATGCCGGGTAAATAAAAGTTCCAGCGAATCCTTGTCAGATAAGGAATATGCCTCAACATGTTATGACCCCTTCCCTCTACATATTAAATTATATTTTTTCTTCCTGATTCTCCCCAGTTTATATCAATACATCTGCGTGGACATGCACATGCATGCACGCGTGCGTCCATTGTGTCTCACCGATGCCTGTCAGGTGCAAGGCTTCAAAGAGTTACCTGCTTCAGAGATTTCCACAAAAGCCCTTTCCATGATCTAATATTTTGTAATATCCCCCAATATCAATTTTATTTAATCAAAATTGCGACCATCCCCACATTTTTAATTACATAATTTATCAAAGAGGAACATATGTTTAATATTTCATCATAATGAAATTACACAAGACTTTTCCTGTTGTAAATCTGTTGCGGGTGCACCGTTATTTATTATAGATTGACCTCACCGCTCAATAACCGATTTGTTTAAACACGATTTTGTTTGCACTTGTGTTTAAATGTCTTTGTGAGTCCAATTGATTTCTCCTTCGATTTCATCACCCAGTTTGCATTACCGCCACCGGTGACTTATAATTATCTGTATACATGTACAATAAAGTTACCTTTTTGTGGTTTTGACCCATATATATTCCAAGGACAACATAACGCAACTTTATTATCCGTCTTGTGTGGTATAGAACGCTGATACCCACTTCACTATCGAACTATTGTCAGCTTCATGAAATTTATTTTGTCAATTTATGTAAAAAGTTTGACAGGTGATCTGAGAATTGTGCATTTACAAATTTTCACATCAATTGCCATGGACCTTTCTTTATTAGCCAAAATCCCTTAGGCTTGTAGGTACAACCCGAGGCATGTTATTAACCCATTCACCCCTAAAGACACATTTGAACCTTACCAAATCAATGACTGGACAAGTCCAGTTTAAAATTGTAGGGGTGAATGAGTTAAAAGAATGTGAAGTGAATATAACAATTTTACCCAAGTTAAATCATGGCATCTAAGATGCATTAAAATTAGATAATGCTAACTGATTGATATCATGATTTTAAACCTAATCACACAGTATCATAACCAGTCACAGATTTTTATCTCTTTCAGTTTTTTTGTTTTTTTTTAAATCTGGATTTTTTATTGTAAAATAAAGTTTTAAAAAAACAAAACAAAAAACAAAACCCCACTTTTAATTTGAATTTTTCCAGCTAATATATGTTTTTAATTTTGAAAATAACAAGGAAGAGGATTCAGAACTTCTCTCTAGATAACCTATTGATCAAGAAACTTATTTCAGAATTAATCCATTTTGAAAAGAAAAGCGCTGGAATAGAATTAAGAATGGTAATTGCTGTCTGGACCCCATTAATATTAGCTGGAAAAACGATGTACTTTTAACTTGAACAATTATACACCTTGAAAATAACAGGTTCCACAAAGATTTTACAACATTGAGTGGTTTTAAACATAATTAGGCAAATATCAAACCCAACAAGAATCTGATATCATTCAGTGCTCTGGACTGCTTCATTGCGATTGTCAAAAGATAAAATCAGGAGTTTTAAAAAATAAAAAAAGTTTATAATATGATATATACATGATCAGATAGATGAAATAATTAATACATTTTTAATCCCAACAGAAATTGAGTGATTAAAATATCAATTTTGGGAAACTTTCATAGAGATATCACTGCTGACAGCTCTGAATCGTCCATTATCTACTTGACCGTAACCTCTTGGTATCAGATTCGGTAGAGAATCTCGACAATATCCCAACCTGCTCCGATGTTTCTATCGGGAGCCGGCCTATTGTGTAGCAACAATGGGTCGGCCTTCTGATTACCGAGTATAGGTATACGCACATCAAAGCCATCAGGTTTTCCCAGGGCTAGATCTAATTCTACTTTCCCAGGGTATAACCCTCTCAATGGAACCAAAGAAAACGATGTAAAATCATTCAACCGTGGATTTTTTCTCACCATCGCCATCGACAACATACACAAGTTGCTATAAATAAATGTTGACAACATCAGTCAAAATTGAGGAATGCAGTCTCCAAAATATTTGTCCTCTAACTCATCAAACGTTAAGGAGTTTGTACCAGAATTTTATACTTTTTTTTTTTGCCCAATTAAAATCAGCTCTGTGTGAAAGTGAAAAGTGTTAGACATGTTCTTTACTGAGTGATGAACCTTGTTTATAGTGCAGTATCGAACTAAGTAGCAGGTCAGGATTGGTGCAGTAGGGGGGGACACAGGGGTACACAATGTCACATATAACCCCCCTTTGGGAGGAGGGTACATGCTGCCAGAGGGGGTACACAAGGTCACATAGCCCCCCTTTGGGAGGAGGGTACATGCAGCCAGAGGGAGGGACACAGGGGTACACATAGCCCCCCTTGGGGAGTTGGGTACATGTAGCCAGAGGGAGGGACACAGGGGGTACACATTGCCCTGGGGAAAGGGTATATGTAGCCCAAGGGAGGGACACAGGTACACATTTCCCTGGGGAGGAGGGTACATCTAGCCAGAGGGAGGGACACAGGGGTACCCATTGCCCTGGGTAGGGGGAACATGTTTCCAGAAGGACACAGGGGGTACATGTAGCCCCAGGGAGGGGGACAGGGGTACACATAGCCCCCCTTGGGGAGTTGGGTACATGCAGCCAGAGGGAGGGACACAGGGGGTACACATTGCCCTGGGGAAAGGGCATATGTAGCCCAAGGGATGGACACATGTACACATTTCCCTGGGGAGGATGGTACATGTAGCCTGAGGGAGGGACACAGGGGTACCCATTGCCCTGGGTAGGGGGAACGTGTTTCCAGAAGGACACAGGGGGTACATGTAGCCCCAGGGAGGGGGACATGAGGTATATATTGCACCGGAAAGTGGGGGATATACCTTGGGTATGCTGGATAACCAAACTACTCGGTAGTGAAGTGGATATAAAATTAATCAATCAATCAATAAGGGGGATACCTGTAGCCACATAGCAAGAGGGATGCCCATAGGGAGAACACATAGCCTTGGGTAAGGTAGGGATGTACAGGGGCATATAAAGAAGGGGAAGTAGTATCGAGATGGGCGAGTTAGGGGAAGAGTAAGGGGACTGACAGTTTGGGAAGGGGAGGGGCATACGGGGTACATGCAGCTACTTAACTTTTAGAAAGGGAGTGAGGGGGTTGGGAAGAAGGAAACTCTACTTTAAGAAATCTGAAGTCCAAACACAACCATTCTCTTTCAGCAGAGGCCTGGGGCACACGTGAATAGTAAAAGGTGCTGTAAGTAGCCCTGATCAAATACCTGTGCGACAGCCTTATGACAGATGTAATGGGCCATGAAGTTTGCTCTCTGTCAGGCCTAAAATAACATGTATCTATACCTATCGCTAATGACCGGTCAGTGAAATGCTGATACACATCTATCTCCAATGATCAGGTGACCACATGTACAGCTGACCTCTCTTAACCTGCTATATAAGCATCGCAATAAGTGGACCTTGAGACCAGGTAAATTATCAGTAGTATCTGGAAAAACTTGTACAATCTGGACACATTATCATCTCTGTAACTGAGGTCTTCATCTATATGGTATGTCTCTGTTCCCTGTGTGTCTCTGTTCCCTGTGTGTCTCTGTTCCCTGTGTGTCTCTGTTCCCTGTGTGTCTCTGT
>JAUMHH010160605.1:0-17678 GCA_032359455.1 Chlamys rubida | reverse complement strand
AGTGCAATAATGTCTAAGAGAAAAGAGTCCATCCATAAAAATGGATTTCCACAGGGATTGTGTATAGTTGATTAAATTATAAGGATTAACTTGAATATATTTTTTATGTTACGGAGCTATAACACAAAAAACCGGAATGTACTCTCATCATAAACAGCTTCGCGGTTTATTTAGAGTACATTCCGTTTATTTGTGTTATATCTCCATAACATGAAAAATATATTCAAGTTAATCATTAACTAGCGGAAAACAGATTTGGAAATAGCGTTAATTGTTATCAATGCATTTTGCAGCCCTAATGGACGACGACGACAATGCGTTCGCCATTGTCGGGGTGGGATGTAAGTTTCCTGGAGCTGAGAACCTGGATGAGTTTTGGAGGGTCCTACTTAATGGCGAAAATCACGTGATTCAGATCCCTCCAGAACGCTGGAACGTGGACGCCTTTTACAATGAAGACCCCATGGAACCAGGCAAGACCAATGTCAGACGGGCAGGATTCATCCGCAAGTACGTTACAGTCACAAACTTGTTGTTTTCTTCAGAAAGATGTTTTACGTATAAATACCTAGGATAGGTTAGACGTTAAGGTACGGGGTTTCTCTCCGTGCAGGCTCGGGGAGATATTGTTCCTTCTTTATTCCATTGCATGTCGTAAAAGACAACGTATGTGAGGCCCCCTGAAGGGTGAGGGGGTATCTCCGTCAGTGTCTTCTTATGGGACATGCAACAAATCCAGGATAAATTTGCTACAAACAAAAAACCTTGACATATTCTTCAACTCCACTTTCAGATACTTTGACGATGTGCTGGTTTAAGTAACAAACAAATATATGGACTGCGTTGATGGTATATATCTCCTCCGGAACTTGAAATCAAAGACGCCTTTGAGTAGTGGCACATAAAGTTCATGCACTTCTCTCAATCTTTAATTTAAAAATTAACAACTACTCCTTATTTTTTTAATTATCATGATTAATGGGTTTACACGCTTCCCCTTCTATTTTACCAATAGTGAGATTTAAGTGATTTTTTTAACGTCATGAGTTCTAGACGGACAAACAGCTGTTTCGTGCAGTGTAATTCTTTTTTTTTTGTACAATTTCTATAGTTCCAAATTTAAAATGTGTTATCACCTGCGTGTGTGTTACGTCACACTATGACTTTTTTAGTCAGCTGCTTACTTTCCTCTTTCTTACAACAGTATCAGTAGGAATGGCTTACTACTTATCTGTTCGATAAGCTTGAACATTCCCTTTATTGATAATAACAACTCTACTTTCCCAACTTTGGTATTCAAGACCTAATTCTGAATATCACGATTGAGGCGATAGAAGTGAAGGGCATGCCAACAAACTTACACCAAAGGTTATCGAGAGATGCACGATAATAAAGGCCGTTGGCAAGCTTTCTGGTCGCCACCTTGATCTCATTGGGAACTATTATGTTTCCTTTTGTGTTCATCCTCAATAATGCTTATTATGCCTTGTTATATCATTGTCACTACTCAGATTATAACTTTGATATGTAGGAGGGAAAAAAAAGTTTAATAAAGATAGTCATGTGCTTGGTCTTACAGGGGGGGCAGAGCACACCGATCGCTGTTTGTATATTCTTGTTAAGGGCATGCCCGACGACATAATGTTATCCAGTACTCCCTCCTAACAGTAAACACTACCGCTTTAATAACTGTTTAAAGGAAATCAAAAATGTGTTTTAAGTAGCTTAATTTTGTGCTGATGAATAATCATGATTTTCTGTTTTACAGCTTGTAAAAATTTTAAATGGTTGATATCAATGTTTGCCAGGTATGATATGTGGGACAACAAGCTATTTGGAGTCAGTCAGGTTGAGACGGCTAGAATCGACCCCCAGCAGAGATATGTACTGGACTGTGTCCACATGGCCATGGAGGATGGAGGCATTACGAGAGAAGACCTCAATGAGACGGACACCGGAGTATATATAGGTATACATTAGACTGGAATATATAGACACACAGATATATATAGGTATACATTAGATTGGAATATATAGACACACAGATATATATAGGTTTATACCAGAAGGTATATAGATACCGAGGTACATGTGTATATATAGGTTTATACCAGAAGCTATATAGATACCGAGGTACATGTATATATATAGGTTTATACCAGAAGCTATATAGATACCGAGGTACATGTGTATATATAGGTTTATACCAGAAGGTATATAGATACCGACGTACATGTGTATATATAGGTTTATACCAGAAGGTATATAGACACCGAGGTACATGTATATATAGGTTTATACCAGAAGGTATATAAACATCGCAGTATTTATTTATAGGTACAAATCAGATTTTTGTATTTGTGTATCGATACCATTGTATACTTTGGTAACCATCAGACTGTCATACAGACAACGGATTAATGATACATATTTCAGGCGCCATGAACGACGACTACCGAGAGTCGGCCAACGACGAGTTGACAGCCATGACGAATTACACGCTGACTGGTTCCAGCCTCAGTATCATAGCTGCACGTGTGTCCTATATTTACAACCTGCTGGGCCCCTCCATGTGTGTAGACACAGCTTGCTCCTCCTCTCTCGTCGCCATCCATCTTGCTATCCAAGCAATCAAATCAGGTAAGACTATCATAGTATCTTCTTCTTTCACTGAAGGAACTAATCTCCTAGTATGGTGTGATGACTGTAATATCCAAACAGAAACTATGCCATGTTTTTTTTTTATTGCGACATGGTTAATACATTAAGAGCATGTAAAGCACTGCATGGTAACGGTTGACATGACTACGGTAACTATTAGATCCGGCGAAAAAGGCTCAATATGCTGTTTTTATGGTTTACGTTAGTCATGCGGTAGTTTACGGTGACGGTCGTTAGCGTGTTCTTGCTAACATTTACTAAATGGGACAAGTTGTTGAAGAACTTGATTGACTTTAAAAGTCGTGAAAACCCAACAATTCAAATTGGGATATATTTGTTAATGTGCACTCTTATATATAAACAAATTAAACATAATTGTTATAATTTACTTACATAGATAATGTTGTTGTTTTTTAAACAAATTAAACATAATTGTTATTGTTCACTTCTATACATAAGTGAACAATAATTCATAGATATTTAAGTCCACAAGAATAAACCGTTAAAACACACGACAATAAATAAAATGGAACGCTGTTGTATATGTCAAAGCTATTTTGAGATTTTATAGACGACTCAATCAAAGTAAAGTAAAGCTAAAATGCAGGTTGAAATATACATGTATCTTCTTTAAATATTTGAAATTAAATTGTATTACTATGACGAAAACTCATGTCGGCATTTCAATTTTACTTCGTCCCGTTCGGCGATGACAACTTGTCCTTTTTCAGACAAATTGTTAGTCCTGCTCAAGGCATTTAAAAGCTTTGTTCATGTGATTCTTTTTAGTAATAAACATATTCCCGTCCATCGGATTGGCATTCACTTGAAATTGTACCCCATACACTGGAAACAATCTACGATTCAATCCCTTCCACGTGGAAATCAGTATAAACGTCACGGTTTGAGAGAAATGGTAATCTGAGGGTATGGCGTGCCAAACACATCAATATTGGAACACATTTTGATTTATATTATAACATTTATATTTTATACTGTAAAATTTGTGCTTCTATTCTAAATCGAATGTGCTTTATATTCGAAATTGGATATAAACCCAGTGACTTTGTTGGAGATTTCAATTAAACATAACAAGTTTTATAATGATTAATTGATTTCGAATAAGTATTAAAAAGTATATTTCGAATATAAACACAAGTTTCCGAATACAAAGACAAGTTCCGGACTCGGGTGTTCGAATAAAAACAAAACAATAAATGTTTGAATGTAAAAAACAAGTTTTCGAATATAGATAAAACGTTGTAGGTATAACACGGATTAACGCAAGGTGCAAGTTTTACAATAAGACTTTTACGATTTAGAACACAAATCAAACGATGTTTAAATATAGCAACCTACACCAACCCATATAAGGGGACGTGTGATGACATACGGAGGTGTTCGCTACATCCCTTGTGTGTTTTATTGTAATCTCAATCAATTTCATTTTATAGAAAATTCGATATCATTTTATTTTACTACTTATTTGATTAAATACATTGTCCATCCATGGAGAGATTTTTTTTATTTTAATCTTATCTCCCGTTTTAATATTAGAACTAATAATAAAATTACAAAATGTCCCAGAAAAAAAATCACCGTAATTTTTCATTACATATGGACCCTATTGGATATACATCCAACCAGGAAATAAACAATACAAAACACAGTGTGCTATTTAATCAATGGCAAACCTCATGTGAATACCTTCTTTACAAGAAATTGATCAATTATTATTTCAGGTGATTGCAAGGCTGCAATATGTGGCGGTGTAAACAGTATTTTGTACCCGCATATATTTATTCCGTTGAGCAAAGCCCGGATGGTTTCCGCAACCGGCCAGTGTCAGGCGTTCTCAGACACTGCCGACGGATATGCCAGGGGAGAGGGATGTGGTATGGTCATCATAAAGAGCCTTAAACAGGTAGGCTATTATGAAAAGTTCTTTTTACACAACCAATAAGAGATTTTTGTGACGTTTCGATGACTAGTACGGTGTGCACACTGTCACCATCTTCAGACAAATGCCCAGTGAAGCATATGCACACAAAGGTTTAAAATGTGTACGAGTTGTCCACAAAATCGATGTCGATTCGGCTACGCTGTAAGCGTATGTGCAATAGTTTTTTGTACCGAAATTACCCGATTCAGCTACGCTTTGTTTAATACTTGGTCATAGATGTGCGAGAGTCTATGATCCCTAATCTCGATTTAGAACTGGCCCACTGCGGCGTGTCCAGATGGCTTCCTTTATCTGCCGCTTTAGCAGATTGCTCTCTCTGTCCAATACTTTGGAGTTATCCCAGTCAATCACATGCTTTTCCTGTGTGGCATGGTGTGTAATTGCCGATTTATTTATCTGGGACTCCGACTGCTTCCTTTCTGATCTGGTGAATTTCCTACCTTCTTAGGTTTAGGTATCCTAGGTATCTTCCCGGTGTTCACCAATGCGGACCCCTTATCTCCTTCCAGTCTCTCCAATATACGATGCGTCGCAGTTTTTACATCCGATTTTGTATACGCATTCTGCGACGTTTTCTTTAGGTGTTTTATCCTTATGGTGTACTAGGATATTACGAAGCGTCTTGTGGGGCTTCATGGCTGTTGCTATGCCATGACCGCGATAAATACTTCGGATGGTTTCGGATATACCTTTTATATACGGGATGATCATTTGACCTTTGGTTTTAATCTTATCATTGATTGGCCTTTTCTTTTTTTGTACCCGTTTTAGGACCCATTCTGGATATGCACATGTTCTATTGCCCTAGTGATGTGATTCTGCTCTTTCGTTTTGTCCTGTTGTTCTGTGACTATTGTATCACATCTGTTGAGCAATGTGCGTACGACGCCGAAGTTCTGGTGCAACGGATGGTAAAATTAGAAGTTAAGGTATTGGTCCTTATGACTCTTTTTTCTAAAAACCAATACCTTCACGGTTCCGTCTTTTTTCTTTACCAGTAGAGTGTCTAGGAAGGACATTTTGCCGTTTGTTTCTTCCTCACATGTACATTTGATGTTGTTAGTGGCATATATGGTGTTGATATGTGTGGGCAATTCCTTCTGTGACCCCTTCTTGATTATCTCAAGTATGCCGTCAACATATCGTTTCCATAAGCTAGGCTTGCATTCTATGGAGGCAGTGGCTATTGCCCCTTACTCCAGATGTTCCAGGAACAAATAAGCCACAATGGGAGACACTGGACTACTTATAGCAGAGCCGAAGCGTTGTTGAAAGATGTCGTTTCGGAAACTAATGTTTGTTGTCAGCAAAAATTCCAGCAAATTCATGATGTCTTGAATCTGGAAGTTTGTGTTTTTACACCTATTTTTTGGAGTGCGACCTGCTCTTCTTTCGTTACATTATTTGTTGGTAATTTTGTGGATTTCAAAACCCTTCACTAAGGATCTCAGTTGATCAGCCTAAGCATAGCTCAGTTTCCCACATGCTTGTTCTGTGGCTATAACAACATCATCAACTGGGATTTAATCTGGAACGAAGTCATAGTTCATACCCTCAGCGTTCATGTTATGTTTAGAAAGAGAAAAAGGTAGAATATTGACCCTATTATACCGACAGGAAATTTCTGTAATGTAACACTGTTTTGTAGACATATGTGATCAGAACTACTTCCATGATTTAAAATTTATTACGTCATAAGCTCACTTGGTCCTTTGCCGTGGCGCGGCGTCCGTCCGGCGTCCGGCGTCAGGTTTTTACTTTAAAAGGCTTCTTCTAAATAACCAAAAAAACATAGGGTGATGATATTTGGCCAGTAGTATGCTGTGATATAGGGCTAGCAGATTTGTTGAAATGAATTACCTTCACTCATGTTCATGGTCACTGGGGTATAAGATGTTGAAACCTTTAAATGACTTCTTCTGAATAACCAAAATGTCCAGGGTGATGATATTTGGCCAGAAGCATGCGCACATAAAGTGCTACAAGTTTGTTCAAATGAATGACCTTTACCCATAGTCAATTTAAACGACATATCCTAAACAAAAATGGTTTGGATGATGATATTTTGCCAGTAGGCCTAGCATGCTGGGTGAAAAATAAAACATAAATGTTCTAATGAATGGCCTTGAATTTAATAGGTCACAGGGGTCAAATATATCTGAATAATTAAAATGCAAAAATTGGTGAAATAAGATTACTTGCATGATCAAATGAATTGCTTTCAAGTCTGTGCATCTGAATGACATTGACACTTTCAAAGTGACATCTGGTAAATTGTTTATTAATCTTTAAAAGTCATTTTCTTAATAAACAAAAGGTATAGGGTGGTGATATTTGGCAAGTTGCATTCTCGGATAAAGGGCTATAAAGCTTGTTTAACAGTATGTCAAGGTTCTTTTGAATGAATTCGAGTCAAGACACCGATATTTTGCCTGTAGCTTTAGTTCATTTTAAGGTAAAAGTTGTGAGATTTATACCAGGTGAGCGATGCAGGCCCGATGGGCCTCTTAATTTTGGTTAGTCATTGGTATTTCATTATGCGAGATTCAAGGAGATTGTATGAATGTCATTATGTCTTGACTTGACTTGATGCATCAAATAGCCCTCCTCACTTGACATTATCGTCACAACCATGTTGATATAAGTTCCAGTCATTTAACATATTAGATAACTTTTATTTTGAGCTTGTTAGTTTTTAGTGTAATAATTTGAGATACTAATAATTTAAGGTTCTTATAAACCGCTTTATCATAACCTAGTTCGTAGGTCGTCCCAAAGCGGTTCATAAATTATTACCCCTGGTTATATGGCCTTTGCGACCAGCCAATATCTTTCTCAACTCCCTGGGGAGCATACAGCCGGTGCTGTCATTTCGGTTCTCACAGCTAGCATTCAACAGTTCTAGCAAAGCCCAACCAAGTACTCATTTACAGCTGGGTTGACTAGATCAAGCAGAGTAAAGTAGCTTGCTCAAAGTTACAATACGGTGCCATGCCATGACTCGAACCCGCAACCCTTCGGTCACGAGCCCGGCGTCCTATCACTAGACTACCGTGCCTCCCAATGGTCTCCGTGTAACTAGACCATAAACAGTCCGTCCAGATTATTACAAGTTTTAATTGTTGTTGCGTTATTGGGATTCAGGCAAAACTAGACGGGAACAAGATATGGAGCGTGATGGTAACAGGATGTAACCAGGACGGTCGCACCGCCACTCCGATTACAGCGCCATCTGGTAGACAGCAATCAGCTCTTCTGGAGCGCGTATACCATGACTACAAGGTCGACCCTAGGGTTATTCAGTATGTTGAAGCACATGGTAATCACGTTTTTATATTCTTATTTGATCAATATAATTCGTGTTTTGTTTTTAATTTTAAAACTATTATTAAAATAAATAAATTACAAAGCAAATTCAATACATTTCATTACATATATTTTTATCACAAACAATGCTACGTTTTTATGACAATACGCGTTTCTGAATTTTCTATAAAGATAATGTAAATGAGGAGACAATATTGTGTAATTTTCATCAAATAATTGAAATCATTGCTGAAATTTAATTACTTTATCTTGCAAAGGTACTGGTACACCAGTCGGGGATCCTATCGAAGCCAACAGCTTGGGATCCTTCTTTTCTAAGGGAAAAAGCATCCCCGAAGGCGAAGCCGACGTAAGGATAGGATCTGTTAAGACAAACATCGGTCACCTTGAATCTGCAGCTGGCATTGCTGGTCTCATAAAAGTTATGCTAATGATGCAGCACGGCAAAGTAGTTCCCTCCCTTCACTTTCGAAATTCAAACCCTAAGATAAATTTTGGCAGCTTCAACTTTGAAGTTGCCACCGGCATTACGGATTGGAACCGTCTTCCTGATGGAACCAGGATGTCGTGTGTAAACTCCTTTGGATTCGGTGGTACCAATAGTCATGCAATCATCAAACAGCTCCCGAGCACAGAAAAAAAGCACCACAATTCTTGTGAAGATGAAAAGTCTATTGATCACTTTGTGACGCTGTCAGCAGTTGATATTTCTTCCATCAAACTAGGACTAGAGAGATTTGCCGCTAAGCTGAAGACTGGAAAGTACAATATCTGTGACGTGTCCCATACGTCCATCATGAGGAGAGATCACTTCGGTTATCGCGTAGCGTTCTCAGCAAAAGACTGTATGGAACTTGCTGAAAAATGCGAAAAACAGGCCAACTCGATTAAGTCCGTCAAAGCCCCTGGATTCAGCAAACCAAACATCGTCTTCTTGTGCTGTGGCGTTGGAACTTCTTGGAATGGGATGTGTAAAGAAATGATGGAAAAAGAACCCGTTTTTCGTTCTGAAGTTGAGAAGGTAGACAGTCTCCTGCGCCCTCTTTGTGGCTGGTCCATCGCAGACCGATTTCGTGATGGGATAGACGTACAAGACCCCCTCACAAGCCATTTGGCAATATTTACTTGTCAGATAGCACATGCAAAGCTTTGGGATTTCTATGGTATTACCCCTGACGCAGTACTTGGCCAATCAGTAGGAGAGGTGGCAGCAGCTTGTATAGGTGGGGCGCTCTCTCTTTCGGATGCAGTCGAGGTTATCTACCATCGATCACGGATACTCGCCAATGCTACTGGTGGAAAAATGATGGTCGTTGGAAAATGTCCAGTGGAGCATGTGCAAGCGGTTTGTGACAAATTTCCTGGACAAATCAACATAGCTGTACAGAATAGTCCGGTTAGTTGTACGCTCTCTGGTGATAGTGATGTCATAGATGAGGTACAAAGTCTGCTCACAGAAGATGAAGAATTGAAGGACAAACCTTTCATCAAACAGCTTGACGTAAAATGTGCTTACCATAGCCACCACACAGAGCAGGCAAGTATCGAACTAGAAACCCATTTAGATGGCTTGTCAGGGCAACAGCCAACATGCTCCCTTATCTCGACAGTCACTGGTGAATTGGCAATGGATACAGACTTTACAACCGCAGAATATTGGAAAAAGAACGTCAGAATGCCTGTTTTGTTACAAAACGGAATTGAAGCAGCAAGGAAAGAAGGTCCTTTTAACATATATGTTGAGATTGGTCCTAGGCCTGTTCTTCGTGCCCATTTACCTGACATAATCGAACCAAAAGAGGCCGGTGCATTTGCTTCAATGACGACAGAAAAGGAGCATTCTACTATATCTACATCTTTGCTGGAGCTGTACAAAGTAGGTTGCAATCCTAACTGGGACAATCTCGTCACACATGGCGAACTAACCGACATTCCTACGTATGCTTTCAATGAGTTGAAATCACTTTTTGAACCTGACACACGACGGTTGATGGTTCAGGGTATTGGCAACGCAAATACAAATCACTTGTGCGTAGAACGGATGCCGGGAGACGGAATTCAGTTCAGGATTGACATAAACCCATCCAAAACACCGTTTGTGTATGAGCATGTAGTTGGTGGTACTATTTTGCTTCCCGGAGCCTTCTATTCAGACGTTGCCTTAGAGATAGGAAAACAGGTTTTCGAGACATCCATGCAAAATTTACAAGTGTCAACACGGTTTCTGCGTCCTTTGAGGCTAGTGCAAGGAAAAGCTAGCGTTCCGGAGGCGATTGTGACAGAAGAAACAAAGTCTAAAGCAACATTTGGAGTTTTCAACAATGATGAAAAAATTGCTCATTGTACTATTTCAACTGATATCAGTGAGAATAGTCCCAAGCATTTGAATCTCTTATCAATCAGAAAGCGTTGCAAGTCAAGCCAGACTGCAGCACAAACATACAGTAAACTTGAAAGCCTTGGCTTCTCATATGGAGATGATTTAAAGATCATTGGTGATGCAGTTAGGAACGAAACAGAATGTTTGGTTGACATCAACCTGACAGAGGGCATAGTTCGAGATCTGCAGAATACCAATGTCCATCCAGCAGTTTTGGATGGTCTTCTTCAAACATCAGGCGTTCTTGACATAGAAGCAGACAATACAATGACAGTTCTACCTGGAGGAATAGGACGTCTCAGGATCAACAGGCCCCTGGAGCGACACATGTATGCATATGTTCAAATGGTCGAAAGAACGGAGGAAAGTATGACATACAATGCCTTACTTTTATCAAAAGATGGTAGTGTTATCGTCGAAATCAAAGATTTCCTGGTGGTTATTATTGGCCCACAACAGGAGAGCAAGAAAAAAATGGCATACCGAATACAATGGCAGAAGAAAAAGGCTTCAGTATCAAATGGAAAGGAAGCTGAAAAGGTTACAACGGTCCTTGTGACATTGGTGAAAGACAAGGCAGATGAACTGGCAGAAAGTTTGTCAAATACTGACGCAACGATTATCAATTCCGGAAAAAACTCATTTAAGGATGATCTAAGCGCAATCTTAAACGACACACAGCGACGACCGCAGGTTTTGATATTCATCGCAGAAGCTCAGGAGGACGTCAGTGACTCTGGAAGTGATGAGATATATCAAGCTGTCTTAAGAAACTGCAGTACAATGCTGGGCATATCACAAACCATGGCACAGGTCAATGTCACTATACCGGTATTCGTGGTCACAAAGGGAACTCAAGAAACTCGTAATACTGATGCTACTGTATTCGGTGTGGTGGGAGCGGAGCTGTGGGGGATGGTGAGATGTATAATACGTGAACATCCACTAAATGTCACTCTTCTTGATACTCATCTTTCCATGAAAGATACAGCTCCACTTGTCCGCACTTTGATGGCTGGAGGCAATCAAACGCTTCAGGATCTACCGGAACTGTTACTTCTAGAAGACGGAATTTTTGCAAATGAGTTTGCTGAAGACGACGAAGAAGGATGCAACTCTAGGTGGGTAGATTTTGACGAAGGATTCGAGCTCAAATTGAAAAGCAGACACCCTGATGACATTCAGGACACGTTCTATATCATACAGCAGCCACAAAGTAGTTCTGGAAATCATTTAAGTTTAACACTGGAAACCGTGGTTCTACATGATCCTGATGTGTACCCACTCACCCTTCAGTCTGCTGAGAGTAGTGTTCCATTGTGGATAGAAGACAATGAAGATGGGTTTGATATACTCACATTTGAAGCTCTGGGGTATCATACAGACAAAAAGCAGGAACGTATCGTGGCTTGCTATCCAATGAGTGTTCAAAGTAAAGTAACTGTTCCAAAGGAATGTACTTGCAAGATTGATGATATTTCTGGATACAAACTAGGTTTGCTCCAACTTGCAGCGGTTGTTTGGCAACTGAAGGAGACCGTTACAAAAACATCAACCACAATCGTTTCACGCAAAAACGATTCGAACATTACTCCCTTGATGTTGAAATCGATGCTTAGTACAAGTGAGGGTTTGGATTCAACATGCGTAACGTATGAAGACCTTTGTAACAGTTCCACAGGAACCACGGCAGAAACACTCGTTGTCTTATCAATTGTAAATGGACAGGCACTTACCAGAATGCTTGAAACATGCACAAATGTGAAAAGAGTGTTGTCACTTCAGAGATATCTCCCAAAAGCCGTTGTTCGTTCTGCGGAACGATTGCACCCGGACATCCAGTACATTACTTTGGACAACGAAGAAATGCTTGGACAAAAGCAGTTAGAAAAGACTGTACCAAGAGTGATCAAATGGCTAATGAAAAACGCTGACAAACTAAATGCAGAATCGGCCGTACTTGGTAAAACCATGCACCTGACACGACAAAATGCAGACAACAGCAGTGATAACAAAAAGCTGAAAATTTCTAAGGAGCAGGCAATACGACGGGATGGTTGCTATGTAGTGACGGGGGGCCTGACAGGCCTTGGATGGGAAATTGTCCAGTATCTCGCGCGGCATGGGGCTGGTCAAATTGTTACCCTCTCAAGAAGACAACCAGATGGGGAGAAAAAAACTGAAATCAAGCAGTTGGAGGACAATAGCAAATCAAAAATTACTTCCCTTTCTGCTGATGTTTCTAATAGTGAATCTGTAGAGGAGGCCTTTCGTACCATCCAGTCAAACTTTCCTCAGTACAAAATCAAAGGCATATTTCATGGGGCTGGTGTGCTTGCAGATTCAATGTTCTTCAAAATGACAGAGGAACATCTTCGAAACGTACTTTTGCCAAAAGTTGTCGGAAGCTGGAACCTACACAAAGTATCAAAGAATTTAAATCTTGACTTCTTTGTCATGCATTCTTCAATGACATCTGTTATGGGAAATATAGGACAGAGTAACTACGGAGCTGGTAATTCATTCATGGACTCACTTGCGCACCTCAGAAAAGCCAGTGGAATGGCTGGGCAGAGCATTAACTGGGGTCCTTTGTCTGTTGGTATGCTCAAAGACAACAAAACAGAGGATGACCTGGCCATGCGTGGATATATCTCCCTTGACGTTCCAAAGATCATAACATGTCTACAAAACGCTATGATGATGGAAGTCACTCAAATCACATATGGAATATTTGATTGGAACATCGTAGGAAGAGAATTGCTCAACCCAGCTATGATGAGAGTTCGCCAGAGGTTCAAGACATTTGTAAATGCAGGAAAAAGCCGACAAAAACAAACCGCCATAGAGTTAGACTATGATTTGGATAACATTGAAAATGTTACAAAGTTTATTATAGCTATTGCTAGCGAGGTCCTCGGCATCGATGCGGATATGCTTACACCAACCACTGCCTTCAACGAGTTGGGAGTTGACTCCATGCTTGCCATGACTTTCGCTAACCAAATCGCGGAGGTCACCAATTGTCAGATACCAATCATCATGCTGATGTCGGATGATACGACGATTGGTAGTATCGCCGAGTACCTAATGGAGAATATGTCGGGCGAGGAAGAAGAAGATGAAAGTATGGAACACAAACTTACCTATTCGGAGAAGAGGTACTACGACAAGTTTCTGAATGATCCCATGTCGCCAGGGCTTTTTATTTGCCTAGATATTGACGTCATGATATCAATTGCTGTTCCAGAGATATGGAAAAGTTTCTTGTATCAGATTCACGGAAAATATCCATTGATGAGGAGCTTGTTTGTACCAGATGAAGACAGCGAATCAAAAGACGAAATGAAGAAGATCGTCATCTCACCGGAGGATGTGGAAGTAGATTTCCAAGAGGTACCTTTGGGAGAAATAAACTCAAGAGATCGTGTTCCATCTCCCAGGGAACGGTATATGTTCAACCCTGCTAAAGACTTGCCTCTTCGTGTTCTTTACGCAAACGATGGCAGAAAATGTCGTATGCGCTTCGTCTTTAATCATTTGTGCTTTGACAACACGTCTGTGATGCTTTTCCTGGGAGAGATTCAATCATTTGGAAGAACATATCCGGATATTTCTATCACCATGCCTACAACGACATATGATATTCCAAAAATGGTATACAAACGTCTCAAGAAAGATGCAACTCCGATGGAAACCTTCTGGAGGAATAAAATCCCGAACAATCTTCAACCGGTAACATTCTTTCCATCATCTGACTATAAGTGTGACCCAACAAGGGTGGCCTTTGCGAGGATACAGACACCTAAGAAGCTGATTTTGAAAATATCACAGTTTGTCCAAAAGAACAAATGGACTCTTTTTCAGTTCATGCAATCAACTTACCAACTCTTTCTCCATTTGCTTCTCGGAGTTGACTGCATTCCGCTTCTGACTATCATTGACCTGAGGCTGCATTTCCCTGCCCTCAACAAGGACATATCTACCCTTGTGAATACGGTTCCGCTCTTTCAAGAGTTTAGCAACAGTGATCAGACGCTTATAGATATGATCACGCAGAATGCTTCTAAGACCAGGAAGTGCTTGGAGAATAGCCTGTTCCCTCTAAAAGAAATAGAGGGAATTATTGCGGAACAACTAGAACCTCTTTCAGTGCTTAGGCATCAGATCATTTTCGAGGAATCAAGCGTGTCAAAGGAGGTAAAAATAGAGGACACAAATCTCGAAGAAGTTTTACCAGACTCGGTTTTGAAAGGTTCTAACTCGCAAAAACCGTTGGTACAAATGGTCAACACACTAACCGGAAGCTATAGCAAGGAAAGCGTGATGCGCGTTTGGCACGATAGGACAACACACGATATTGACCTTGAACTTGAATACAACTCAAGATTCATTGACAGGAAGGCTGGGAAGGACTTCTTGAACGCCTATGTCAAACTGTTGGAGAAACTAGTCAGAAAACCTCAACTCACCATTGGAGATGTGAAAGAGCAGCTCGGTCGCAAGTTCCAAAAGAAAGGTAGAGGTTTATCCGCAAAACTGAGGAAGCGACAACGGAAGCTGGGCAATTCGGAAATGTCATACGGAAATAATCCTCAACAAACAATCCATCACGGTAAGTAAGAACGTAACTCAATTTTTAGTTCGAAAAATAGCTCTATACCACAAAATGATTTGAACATGTTTGTGTCGCATTCATTTTGTAGGCCAATAATTTAAAATTGCGATTTTTTTAAATTATGGATATGGAAATATTGTGAATTGAAACTCTGAGTTAATTTGTTTGAAATTATTTTATGCGACTCATTCAATAAACACATATAATAGAATATCAGTACCTGAGCCTTTTGACAAGAACAAATGTCATACAAGCATGTCTTAACTCGGTTTGACGATACATCTATTCCTCTTGAGTTTTAAAATAACTCGATTTATATATGTAGACTCGTGCGTGTTTTCAGGATCGTTTTACAAACAGACGTCGAGTGGCTGGGACCATAAGGTGGATTTGTCCCTTCTTGATGTTGGTCTGAACGGGAAGTCGTTTAGTGTCTTAAGATGGGGAGAGGACGGGGAAAAGGAGCTCAACGTCTCAAAAGTTTCGGAGATAAGAAAAACGTCCGTCGGAGGTAAGTTCATGTCCGTCAATACAGGGTAGGAGAAGCGTTATACAGTATCCCTTGGTTTGACGGGAGAAAACAGCGTCTACATATTATGTTGCTTATAATCTTAAATGAAAATGAATATATATATATTTGAACTGGCATTAAAAGCTATTTATTTATATATCTGTTTACATTCCAACTGCTTATTAGCACATTCTTATTTCTGAAATGTAATATTACTAATTTCTTTTCAACGCGTTTGTCTTACAGAAATGCAAGTCCTGATAGTCAAGAATGGAAAACGTGACTTTGTATTCAAAACACCTGATCCATATCTCCTTGACGACTGGGTCAATTTAATCAAGCCGAGACTCTCAAATGTATCTGAAAGTTTTCAAGAAAAACCGAATAAGACCCTGATGCTCGAAAACGGACCTTCGTCGACCACTGTCATTGGTAGTGACATCACCTTGAACCGATCAGAGTCACGTGACAGCGCTTACGACACCATAGACGAGGAAGATGAAAATGTTATGGTACCACGTTTAACCCAACACTCGTCTCAAAATGGGCTCTTTGATGCTCCCCAAACATATCTCTAATCTCTGATCTCATGGCGGACTGAGATTCTAGATCAGACTGAAAACTGTTAAACCAGTGTATTTTTATATATGAATTTGATATTATACATATGTATATATGGAACAAAATATGAAAATAGTATTACTGGAAAGGTTTTGATTGGCCTCATTGTTTCTTGTGTAGATACAAACAATAATGTTTAAAACCAAGTTTTGATACAAACGGTATTGCTTAATTTCTGTAACCTTGTTAAGAAACCAAATATAGTTGTGTTCAAAATAACTTTGTAAAGATATGTGTGTAGTGCTCATTTACATTTACGTTACCGTGCACGTGCACTGAAATTATGACTAAGAGACCCGATAAATGTTCAGTAGCTTAATATAACACCTATAAATGCTGTACTACCTTAAAAATTATGAAATGAAATCCCACCAACTAGGAACCATTGGTTAAATATTAGGCTTAGATATGATATAGATAGTTGTTCTTCGAAAGTCGAGGATAAAAAAAGGAAAGCGAGATAAATCAAATATAACGAATAAATATTTCTAAAGGCTATTTTCATTTAACTGGAAAGAAAAGGTAACGTTAAAACAAAGTTTGTATATATGTATATAATTATTAATTCTGCCAATATCTTAAATAAGTAGAAAAAATAAATAAAAAATCAATTTAAAATTCGAGTGATCCTCAAGGAATAACGAGGGATTTTTGCATACATTATCAACCCCCTCCCCACCCCACCTGATTGAGAAGAAAAAGAGAAACAGACGTTCTGATAAAGTCTAGCATGAAATGGACATTAGTTCTTTTTATTCGGGAAGGGGGCATGATATGCAAAATAATGTATGGCTATTTCGGAAACAATGTTGTGTTGTACATTTTAAAACCAACGAGAAAAACGATTTTTGCATTATACATTTACATTCAAACCTGCAACATCGTGTTTTTTGATAGGTAAACGTATTGCTTCTTCATGAATGATTAAGCTTTATATCTAATGCATAAATAATGACATCTTAAACTTGTTTGGTACACTAGCCACACCTACACCAACAGACAACAGGGGCGATAACTCGAAAAGTCCTATGCTGATCCATGGTCTCTAATTGTAAAACTGATATTTGTGGGTTTTGTTGATCTCATAATGTGTGAGTTAAGACGAAACAGAAATATTCATATAAAGGTTAAATGCAGAATTGTCTTAGAATGAAGATATCAGTAATTGATGACCTGCCTTTGATGTCTTAAATTCTACACAGGGGATAAGTAAAATTCAAACGTAGTTATTGATTAAACTGTTATAAATCTAAATGTAGACACCTACCGCATCAAGTTATGACACTTGGTCCCTTAAAGGGGCATCACGAGAAAAGTCATAATTTTTTTAATGGATGTATGTGTTGCATGCACTTCCACTTATGTTACCTCGCTATCCCCATATTCATAGTCCGTTCCAAATGTCCAGTTTGACCATTGAATTGTTCGGGAAAGCCCTGCTAAAAATAGCGCCGATAACGTCACCCGACTAGGCAGTAAACACGAGTGGTCTGAGCGAGATGAAAGGGTTTCCAAAGGGGCCCCAGAGAGGGGCCGTCAGGCAACTGCAACTTCTTACCGCACTATGAAACCAAGTAATATGATTTCTAAGTCCGTA
>JAUMHH010160594.1:0-11232 GCA_032359455.1 Chlamys rubida | reverse complement strand
CAAAACCCCGGAAGTGACGAATGACAAAGATCATCAACAGAAACTCGAAAGACATCAAATTCCCACAAAATCACGGTAGTGACGAAAGACAAAGAACATCATCAGACATTCAAAAGACATCAAATACCCACAAAACCAAGGTAGTGACGAAAGACAACGAACATCAACAGACACTCAAACGACATAAAATACCTAGAAAACCCCGGAAGTGACATATGACAAAGAACATCAACAGAAACTCAAAAGACATAAAATACCCACAAAAAACGGAAGTGACGGAAGACAAGGAACATCAACAGAAACTCAAAAGACAAAAAAGTGGATTTAAGACCTTAATATAGATACAAAAGCTACCATACCTGTATCAAACAGTCCTGGAGTATCTACTATCTGGACAAGTTTGTTGAAACGCCTTTGTTTTCCACGCAGACAATGAGTCGTTACAGAGCCACACGAAGCTTGAGACTCAAAAACTTGTTCTCCAAGGATGTTATTACCAGTGGAACTTTTCCCAGAACCTGTACGACCAATCATGATGATCCTTGTTTCGTTTTCTGTAGGAGAAAATTTTGATGATGTATATTGAATGCATTGTAAATGAATTTAGTTATTGAAAGCATAATATCACATCAATGATTTATTATTAGCATTTGTCTTGTGAGATGTAAGAAAAAAACAATAACAAGGAGTTCAATGCCTGAAGACGACGACAATAATATGTGAAATATAAGGATAATAAGTATTGAGTAATGATAGGAAGGCTTCTATGTTCAGAGCACAATCTGTAGGGGGACCTAACACCTCGGTTCATATCGCCAATATACTCCAAATACGTTTGGTTAATTATAAATATTTAAACTGAAAAGGCGATTTAAATGTTTAAAAAATATCAATAAAAATGCAAAAAGGAATAGATATATGTTTTGTTGTCTTATTATTCCGGACCTATTATTCGGAGGAGTACGGTATTACTCTGCTTCATTGATAAAAAGGTGATCTACAACATAGACCTACTGCTCATGTATGTTTTAATGTCCATGTTCCAATTTTACCTAGAGCATCCTCCCTGCCTATGGGTTGAGGGTTGTCAGGGTTGTCATTTTTCGGGAGGGAGCACATCTCGCACCGACTAATGGTAACGTTGTTGTCGTACGTACAGTTCCTGCACCTCCACACTGCAAGGGGAAACAGAAGTTTACAAAATAGTTTTTAATATATCCTTGTAAAAATTTATAATTGCATACATATAATTTGAAACCCTTGAGGTCGACATTTTTTCTTTCATTTTTCAAAGTATGTAATCATTATTTTCTCCCACCTTATTACTGAAGTAGTATAGGATTATTTTGGGTAAGACTAGTCAATGGCGTATCATTTGTACCTAAGAAGCATCCCGCAGTGTAAGCACGTCATAGTACTCTAGAAAACCAAGAATATTGACACTTTCTAATCATCGTTTTGTGTATTAATTATCAAATAAATCTTTCTGTTATTTAATACATACTTAAACAATAACACCACCATCACCAAAAATAAAGTTTCTACTTCCGGATCAGCGAGCACATTTGTCTAACCCTGCCCCTATCCCCACCCCCACAATCATGATACTAGGAAGAAGATCTGAAAAGGCAAATCAGCGGTGACATACACAATCCGTGCGTACGTTGTTGACATGATTTTTAAGGGTCAGGGGTAGTCATATTAGTTATAAAACCGTCTAACAAATACAAAATTGAAAATTATCTATTCAAGTACAAAACGCTTTTGATACTCATTTGAGTTGTTACTTTACAAAGTAACTAGGGAAAGCAGTCCCGAATGGTATTATATAGTCATATTTTAAATACAAAGTGGCACTGCAATGAAAAAGTAGTAAAATACTTGTACCATACCACAAATACAGTGTCACGAGGTCTATAGTAACACATGTACAGATTAACAACTAACAAAGGTTGATGACTGTAATTGTCGGGTCAAAGGTCAAGGTTATTGATTTGATGAGGATAAACATTAAACATACTCAAGACACGAAACACATGCAAATATTGTCTTTGGCAATACAAAATATAATCCCAGTATCTATAGGGATTTGTATACTGCTTAATACACAGCAATAACGTGTATTACTTAGATTTTAATGTTTGTATTCATGATGCCTTACATTAGGGACAGACAATACCTGAAATCACGACACTGAATTAATGAGAAAATAATTCGAAATTTCGAGATTTCTAGTCAGTAACAAAAAAAAACGAAATATAATTTTCCCTACATAACATTACAATGTATCTGTATTCTCTTTTTCAAAAACGAACGTTTTTAAGAATTAAAAATGTATTCGAATAAGAGAAATAATCAACTTCAAATTTTTAGTTCCTCCAATTTCATCAATTAAACAACATAAAAAGTTCAAATTGTGATCTAATATGGATAATATTGTCATGGTGTGGCGATTATCTCGTGATCTGTCATTTCATTTCCTACCCGAGAATCCATTATCTTTAGTGGGATCATCACGTGGTTCTATGTCCTCCTCTATGTCAGCAGCGTCTGTGTTACATATCTCGCAGCACTTAGCAGAGGAGGTGTTCTCAAAGCTACACTTCTGACAGGCCCATGTAGTGTTACACTCAGCTGAAAAAAAACAAAGCTAACAAGTTACCAAAGGAATTGTTAGCTTAACATGGCATGTTATATAGTCAACCGTCCATAAATGTCAATAAGATATGTAATTAGTGAAACATGTTGCTTATCAGATATGTAATTAGTGAAATATGTTGCTTATCAGATATGTAATTAGTGAAACATGTTGATTATCAGATATGTAATTAGTGAAACATGTTGCTAATCAGATATGTAATTAGTGAAACATGTTGCTAATCAGATATGTAATTAGTGAAACATGTTGCTAATCAGATATGTTGCTCATTATATATCTGGTGACAACATGTCTTACTCATTATATATCTGTTGACAACATGTATTACTAATTACATATCTGGTTGACAACATTTGTCATTGACGTTTATTTCTGTGAACATATCGGACAACTTATCTAATTGACAAACTATTTGATGGATATTGTGAGACATGTTGTCAATTAGATAAGTTATTAGTGAGACAAGTTGTCAATCAGATATGTTATTAGTGAGACATGTTGTCAATTAGATATGTTATTAGTGAGACATGTTGTCAATCAGATATGTTATTAGTTAGACAAGTTGTCAATCAGATATGTAATCAGAGAGACATATTGTCAATCAGATCTGTAACTAGTGAGACATTTTGTCAATCATATATGTAACTAGTGAGACATATTGTCAATCAGATATGTAACTAGTGAGACATGTTATCAATAACATAGGTAATAAGTGAGACACATTGCTAATTAAAATAAGAATGTCTACGCTGTGTCAGTTTTCCCCATATATGTTATTTAGTTTCAGTATTAACATAGAAGCCACTCATAAATACACTTAACGGATACTGCAATAGACAGCTTGCATTATATGATGAATATATATTTCATATAACATATATATTTCAATGTATAATCATATGTATTGAGTATAATTATGAGTGACTCTTATTCGAGATAAGGTATATAGTTGTAAGAGTTATTTCCCTTGTTTCATAAAAATTGCCCGTGTGTGTATGATTTTGAGTTATTTCCCATGTGTTGTCTACAGGTAAATATCACTGTATTTTATTTTTACATTTTTTTTATAGGAATAAACAGAGAATAACCAATAGGCCAGCTGCCTTTTTCACTATGGAAAAATAAATACAGTGATTAAAGAATAATTTAGAAATTTAGAAATTCTATTACAATTGTCAGCTGTTAATCATTCAATACAAAAGTCAAGTGTGTAGACTTTACCACGACATTGTGATAAACAAGAACGGAAACGAATGAGAACCAGATGGGAAGTTTTTATCAAGTACATTCAGTTTCAGTTTAAGAATGAAGATCAAGTTAATAACAAACAGAATTTTGATAAAAGTGATGTTCGCTAACAATGAATAATTACAACGCTCCAACCAGGACATTTTTGTTTACAAAATCCATGACGTCAATGTTTCGTGAGGGCCTGTCCTACATTCTGTGAGTAATACGCACGAGGTCTACAGTGTGTACATGTTGCATAAGTGGAAAAACATCTGTATTTCCCAAGTGTGGGAAGATAAAAAAAACATGGACAAATATCTAATTGTCAATCGTTTCAGTTACCTAAATAAAGAGAATAACTTAATTATAAAATAATCAACATCTCAAATGCATCAACTTTTATTTACATATATCTTATTTTTAATTTGGCTAGTTCCCATGATTGAAGTTTTAGACAATACCAAATGTACTCAACACCAAAACAGATGACGTCATATAACGATATTTCTTTTTACATATTGTGTTTCAATATTATTTTTTAGCGATTTATATTTATTAAAAATGAAAATAAAAAGGTGTTTTCGGTATTATTCGCTATAGACAAACACCATAAACAATGTGCAAGACATATCCATGTACCTGCTTAACACCCCTTAAACCTCGGTCATTCCTTAGCACTGATACTTAGTTCAGATGACTTTAATCAATGAAACAGGACAGCGGTCCCGACTTAAAAAAATAACATCTGTCCAATCTGAAAACGAACTTTTCGATATCTCATATATATATCCAGTTCAGAAAGTGATCTTCTTACCCAAAAAGTACCCATTATATATGAATGTAACGTGATTGGTGGGTGGAGTCATATCGTAAAAAGTGCACCACAAAAGGAATTATTTGTTTTGAAGCCTTGGGAAGTACCCATACATGTATCATAACCTATCTTAAACTTCCTGTTCCGTGTATATCATGTGTGTGGGGGTGTATGTATTTGTATCTTGAATATTTCGCATACACATGTACAATAACATATAGTTATCGATACTTTCATATATACCCAGAAATACACTTTGATTTTACAGGAAAACATTAGTCATTTCCATACCACTTAACTATCGTCCATGATGAAGATTTGGTTTCCGTAAATAGTACTTACCCATTTTAGTGTCAGTAATACGGCAGACCTCCTGTAACAAATTTAAGGAAAGCAAAATAAGTTTATTACAAGATAAATTTATCAATTTATGTGACCCTAAATGTTAGGATCGCATTCTGTGTACAAGTGTAGGTGCTAGGCGTGTTTCCAGGAGGTATTCGATGTATGTATTCAGTTTAAACTTTTAACAATATATATATATGTATAATACATGTTGTAACAAAATAATATGGTACAAAATAGGAAATAGAAATAAGTGTCTGGGACACTTATGTAAATATTTCACCTTATCATAAACTGCAAATATATTCAGGATGGACAGTATATTGTTAACAACTAAATAGCATATAATAACACAATCAAAGCCAATAGTTTAAACACGAAGGAAAAGAGGTTAATACATATGTACATGTATGTATTTCACTGGATCTTCAGATAGTTTATATATATATTTTACATTTGCTCTGCATTGCTAACATATCAATCTATTGTACAAAAATAAGTTGTAAGTAATTAGTTCATAACTCTAGTGTGATGATATAACATCATTTCTATTTTGATGTCATTTTCAATAATTTTGGAAATAACTGCCAATGCGGAGTTTATTTAGTTTAAACTTTATTTTATAATCGGATAATATTTCAGTAATACAAACATGATATACATATAGGATTCGAAAGCAAGTTCAAAGTACTTATGTTAATCCATCTCCTTTTTTGAAGAAGCGGCGATTGGACGGCACCGACTAATATAAAATACGGGCGTATTCCGTCTATTTAAAAATCTTCCTCAAAATTGAGTGACAATTAAGAAATGGTAAGTCAAAAATTGTCAGAATCTATGAAAAATATACATATCAGCTATTTAGCATAAAATTATATTTTTGTGTTATAGTCATATAGATACATACATGCAGTTAATTACAGCATGTGTATGCGAGTTATTCGATTTGTTCTGAAATATAGGATTATCACTCTTTACATCTTAAACTTTTAAGGTATTTATCCTACACATTTCAGCCGGAAAAAGTTAATCCTTTTATTTGCATGTCCACCCATAATTCTATTTTGAATTAAGGCAAGTATAACTCACTATAAGTGAAAGCTTGAAGCTATGAGATTAAAGTGTGCTGTACCAAGCTCTATCTAGATTTTAACCATATGCGACAAAATCTTCGATAAGACTGCAGATAGGTAAAACAATTTTCATCTTTTTATTTATAACGACAATGGTGATTAACATTACAAAAAGTCATAAGCCAGCTGGCTGATACATTGTAATTGGGAAACGGTATAACTCAGTCACGTTCACTTGGAACTAATTCAAATCTGCATGAATTAATTCATCAAAATGCGTCGAAGGAAAAAGGGGAAAATTATATTAAAAAAATCAATGTTCCGTGATGGTATGTGTTTCTTGTGCCTTGGGCCAACAGTGTAGGCCACAACATTGATAATCAGCTGTGTATTTGATCTAGATAGGAATGTGAGACAGCATACGCCACTTACATTGTATCCGTTTTAGACAGAAACCACTAATACTGTTGGTTTAGATATAATACATGTAATAAATATTCAGGGTTTTATGAAATTGTTTAAAATCGGCTTTTGTTTTATTATTGTATGTAACAGAATAGTGGTTGGGTGGTTGGGTGGTTGGTTGGGTGGTCGGGTGGTTGGGTTGTTGATTGGTTGGGTGGTCGGTTGGTTGGGTGGTCGGTTGGTTGGGTGGTCAGGTGGTGCAGTGGATAGCGCACTCGTCTTTCACCAAGATAGCTAGGCCAGTTGGATTCCCCGATCGGACGTGAAAAAGGATATGGTGATCACCTGCCTCGGAACACGTGGGTTTTCTATGGGTTTTTCTGTTTCTTAAATAACGATTAGTATGGTTGATGAGAAATTGTAAGGCAGTTCTAAAGCGGAAGATTCTGAAATAAACCGATTTCTGTAACGATTGTTTTGCAATTTAAGGATACAATACAGGGGGAAGTACATTGTAAATATGCATCAGAGCTCTTATGATATACACAGGATATACACAGGATATACACAGGATATTGCCAGTACAAAGTTGGTCACTATCGTGTCTTTAGAAAGTATGGAAGGGGTATAAGAAGGGGTACAAACATAATCAAACAAACTAAACTATTGACGTGAGAGCGTTATTTAATATTTACAGACAAAGGTGAAAGTTTAATATGTGACGTTTCATCAGCCAGTTAAAATTAGAATGCAAGTAAACTTCAAACGTCATGAGAATTTGTTATACGTTTCGCGGCTACATGGTAAAATCCAAAGGCTAGTTCTCGATTCCCCCATATTTGTTTTTAAAAAGCATGGGGAGAAGAATGTTCTTAACAAGGATTATAGTCTGTTTCTGGATAGTTTGGGCAGTATTTACCTGTATTTATCTGTGTTTTTACCTGTGATTAACTTTCTAAGTAATAAGATACCCCTTGAATATGTCATAGCAAAATTGAAGGCACGAAGATCGCTGTTTGATTGGTCTCAGTTTAGAAAAACACCTGACCAATCTCTAGGCTGATAGATTACTAAGGAGCAACACCCGACTTCAAAGCCTGTCAATGTTTACCGTTACGTGACCGCGAAATTCTTTCGATGTGAAGGATCGAACTAGTCTTCTTATCTCATCAACAAGGTGGGGCACACTAAGCCTTTAATTTTACTATGACAAATTCCAGAGTGTAGAGAGTGAGTGTAACCCCTGGAGCATCGAGGATGATATGACGGTTGATAAAATATCTTATTTTATGATTTTGTAAACTCATAATTAAAATATTAATGTAATTGTTTTTAACAATATAATCGGGTTTTTATCCAAAAGTACGGGGGTACCCTATTTTTGGCAATTTTAAAGGAAGCACTGCTGAAGTCAAGATAATTCTCCTATATATACTGTACCTTATAAAATGAAAAAATAAAATGTATTACCTACATCCCCTATTTTCAGACATTTAACGGGAAATAAAATTCATTTTGTTTGCTATGGTTTAATATTACAAAAACACGTATCTTAATATGGACACTGTCGTTAAGGAACTATATGAATGTCTCACTCAGGATTGCGCGATTGCCATGCAGATTATTTTACCTATGTTACCTTTACGGAAACTCGTCCTCCTTGGTTTTCCCCAAAAACGTTAGGAATATCAATATCTATTTTTATGAATGAATTAATTATCCAACTTTGAAATAAGGAAGTTCTTTTGTTACACATTTCAGAAATGTTAAATGTACATTAGATTTTATAATCAAGTGAAAAAAGGATATATTTTTTATATATATAAATATATCGTAAAGACAAACATGTCATTTAAAGAGAATAATGTTCTGGGGACACACTTAAGTAATTGCACAGTTCGTAATAAAGACGCTTTGCTAATTATTAATTTGAATTCAACCTTCACTCAATACATTTTTGAAACTCATAAAACGTTGGGTTTTATACACCACTCCTTTTTATTCACATTGTGGCCCTTATCATCATAAAACAAGTCCTAAATGGACGACAAAGCTGCATAGTGCAGTGTAAGTCATTGTTTGGCTTACTATTACAAAATTGTATAAGTACAATCACATATGAATTTCAAGTATTGGAGGAGTAGTGTTGAATTTCAACGTAAAACAAGCAAATGTGATTGGGTCTTTAAAATTTGGTAATAGATACATAGTACTTTACTTACCAACCACAACGTCTGGTGTCGAACGGGCTATCCTAGACTGAATTATTCTACGAACATATATAAATATATACACATTAACTATCCGTCAAAATCCCACTTACTGTACAAATATTTCCTTGTTGATTTTTTTAAACATCTGTCATGTGCTTGCTTCAATTACAAATATAAGGAAGTTTTACTTATAAGGGTCGACTGACTGTGATTGTTTCTATATTTAACTGTTTGATCTGTACTAGTCATACACGATTTAAACAGTTACAAGTGGCGGAACCATTAGGTCATGCAAGCTCTTCAGTTTGTAATGGTCATTCTTTTTTAACGTACAATGTATTGGAATATCGTGATACCTCTCCATTCTGCACGGATCGCCCCCACTTCTTTCTATTCATATTTCATCTGAATGTTTGCAGACACCTTATTTATTTTTGTCATACTTTTTTATAATAACGTTCAAATTTATTTGGATTCGAAGAATAACCAGTAACTGTTACATTATAATACTAATTTTAGTTAATATTATATGTTATGTTGTTATACTTAAGATATATATTATTTACACTGTAAGATATTTATCACTGTTATATGTATGTGATTATAGTTTCACTGCTTTTGTAGCAGCAGCTTCCACCAACAAATTAAAACTGACACTACCATAAATGTCAGTGCTAAACTATTTATTTATTAAAAGTACCACCAATAACTCTACTAATACTAATACTCCACCAATAATACTGTCACTACTACTATCAGCAACAACACCAGCACACCACTGAAACTACCTCACCAACACAACCACAGCCATCAACACCAGCACGCCACCGAAACTACCCCACCAACACAACCACAGCCATCATCACCAGCACGCCATCGAAACTACCCCACCAACACAACCACAGCCATCATCACCAGCACACCACCGAAACTACCTCACCAACACAACCACAGCCATCATCACCAGCACGCCACCGAAACTACCTCACCAACACAACCGCAGCCATCATCACCAACACACCACCGAAACTACCTCACCAACACAACCGCAGCCAGCATCACCCCACTTCTATTCTCTCATCAGGGTTATTCTAAATTTGAAAGTTCAAAATTATACGGAAGGGATACTATCTAAACACCTATCTAACTAAGTATCTTAGTTGATCTAAGGCCAAGAGTTTCCAACTAACACATACTCAATGGGTACAATAGTTTATCTAAGAGGAAGATTATAAAATAGAAATAACACGTTTTCGGAAAAATCCAGGACCACGTTGGCCTTCCGGAAGTGTACACCACAGTTTTCTAAATTAGTAATCTAGGTCATATCTATGCATCAACGTAATGTCACGTATTTTATATTAATAGTATAATAGTGGCTATTGACACTCGAGAGGTCATAGCGACGGCCCGTATAGACATCGCTTGTAATGACAAATGGAAGGTTTGTTACAATATATAAGTTGATACACATAATATCACTTCGTCTTTAATAAGTACATGTATAGTACCAAGTACAAATTTTCTTTTTATATATGCAAAATTTCCCTTAAGGAACTTTCATCACATCATTTCAAGGCTTCACCAAATACAGTTTTTTTCACAAATAATTCCTTTTGTGATGCACTTTTTACGATATGACTCCACCCACCAATCACGTTACATTTATATCAAATAACTTATCAAACGTTATATTTCTTTGTTTTCATTTCTAAAGTGATAATCTTAGGTAATTTTCATATTCAAAATTTAATTTCTGATAAATTTTTAAGGTGATATTATTCTACACAGAAAAAATAAGCATTGCATATTGACCGGGTTTAACCTTAACACTAAACCGTCCATGGTAATTATGCCACTACATAATAACAATACATATTTCATGTTTCTAAGGGTTGTACGCTATTTATAAGGATTATTTCCTTCACAAGGAAATGAGCGAACATGTTATCTAAGTCAGGCATGTGGGCTACAGTTTCTTTATTTGACAAGGAAATGAAATCAATTGAGTGCAAACATGTGAAAATTCACGATTAGATAATGACTATTTATAATCTGTGTTTGTGAAAAATTCCATTTTATCAAAAATCAATCCCATCTTATGTAAGATATCGTACTCATGTCTCCGAAGAGGAATGCGTGAAAGCAATTCGTTGTCAGCCTGTATTAAATTATGTATAATGTGTACACACACTTATAAATTACACATGATAATAGGGGCTATTAGTTTTATAATGTATACACACACTTATAAATTACACATGATAATAGGGGCTATCAGTTTTGTTGTGATATAATGTATACACACACTTATAAATTACACATGATAATAGGGGCTATTAGTTTTGTTGTGATATAATGTATACACACACTTATAAATTACACATGATAATAGGGGCTATTAGTTTTGTTGTGATATAATGTATACACACACTTATAAATTACACATGATAATAGGGGCTATCAGTTTTGTTGTGATATAATGTATACACA